>CAKNXH010085458.1:3148-36626 GCA_932178445.1 Andricus quercusramuli | reverse complement strand
CTCTCTCTCTCTCTCTCTCTCTCTCTCTCTCTCTCTATCTATCTATCTATCTCTCTCTCTCTCTTTGATATAAGGATAGCTGTCTGCATCAACAGGACTGTGGTCTTCTGGGGACCAGAGAAGATCATACACGCGACGCAATGTATACAATGCAATGTTTTCCTTGAACCATTCGGACATTCTGAAATTACGTCACAATTGGAAATACTCTATGCAGAGGGTTCAGAGACAATGTGGCAACCTAGTGTCGTTCTTGCTGATTGGCTCTGTTTTCTTATACATATACTATAGATATATACTATACTTTAGATAGGCGCATAAATAATCAGATATGGCAACAATAGCGTGCTAATAAATAGATATTTGGGCAAATTATTCAATTTGCCAGTGATGTCCAGGAAAGTGCGTCAGTGCTTCGTTCATTGTTGAACGTCTTCATTGAGGCCGTAAGAGCATTGGCTTTTTTTAAGTGTCCAACCGACAAGTGGGATGACCTACTTGTTTATATGCTTGTTCAACGTTTGGGCATTGCAACTCGAAAATCATGGGACGACAGCGCACTATCGGCGCTAAAAATGATAAGCATCTGCCTTTGAAGCTTAACAACTCAGACAAAAAAAATGCTCGAGTAATAAATAAATGGTAATTTGAAAGCTGAAAGTGTTCCACGTAAATGAGCTTAAACACGTTGATGTAAATTTTTTTTGCGCTTCGCAGACTGAAAAATGTAAAAAAAAGTGAAGAATTTTGGGCACATTTAAGAAGAATCATGTTTAGAGCATTATTTCTTATATAAGAGGCAATGGGAAAGATTTGAAGAAATTCAAGAATATGAGGAAAAAATTTGTCAACAAATTGCCGTTGACAAATTTGAGAAATAATGAAAATTGTTGCTTAAATTATAAAAATGTACAACTATACTATCTTCAGTTACAATGAAGATATTGAAGCGATTCAAACTCCAAACTCTAACGGATAGGCTCTGTAATTATTTACAATCTCCCGGAAGGATGTCAATGTTTTATTTTTGGTGTAAATTGCGATATTCCTAGGCATTCTTTTTTGTTGAAGAGCAAGTGTCAGAAAGCAGAGGTGGTCCTTTTTTTTCTTCCGACCGCTCGAGCCTTTCTTTGACCCGTGCTACTGAACTCTTGCTACATTCCACCTTACATGAAACCAATTCCAAACCACTTGAACAATCGTTAGCTCTTCCTGCTTCTACGAATCAATATCCTTCCTCCACGCTCAATCCGAACAGCTCAATTTTCACTAATTTGACTAAAAAACTCCGCAGCTGAAGTAATTTCATATTTATCACAAACTAATATCTAACTAAGCCGGGTGGTACTTATTTTTTCCTGTAGGATCAGATGGAGGACGTCACCTTATCAGCGTTCTACTGGACCTAGGAGCTCAGGCTTCCACTGATCCACTGATCCAAAATACAAGAGGTATTGTCGCCATGAAGATATGTTTTCGTATCAATCCTGAATTCAAGTTTTCAGTTCGAACCGTCATCATGTCTAGGCTCACAACTTTTATTCCTCCTTATGGTCTCATCATTGAGGATTGACATCATTTAAAGAGGTTGAAATTGGCAGACCCCTTCGTTTATAAAGGAGGTATATTTGAGATGATTCTGGGTACTGACGTATATGCATATGTGCTTAAGGAGGGATTGAAGAAGCGAGGATCGGGAACTCTAACCATTGGTTTGTTGTCCAGGAGGATATACCTGCAAAATTGCCTCAGTTGTATCATTATGTCATTGTCGCATGATAAAATTAGAGAATTCTCGCACTGGAGAATCTGGATCCATCCACAGGTTCACACTTTCCAGAAGTTCCTCTCGAGATCGTTCCTGGACAAGGCGATTCATACGTATATGTTAAATATCGTGACCTTCGGCTTCAAATTTGCGACCTATCTAACGATACGGACTCTTCCTTAACTGGCTAAGGATGAGGATGATGATAACCCTCTCGCAGGAGCATTTCGCTGGACCCACCACCCACGCAAAATCAACTTTTTTGGGCCCAATATTTAGTGCAGAATTTGTTAAAATTTGTTCAGCCAAAATTAGAATTTGTGCAACACTAGAAGTACCTAATAACTTTAAAACAAACACTGGCGGTGCCAATGAAACGTTTCGCTGGCTCCAACATTATCCAAAATCAACTTCATATAAGCGTATTAGTTTCGTCTTAATTTGTTCAGATTCGTGAAATCAAATCCAACCCCTAAAAACTACCCCCTATGCGGCAAACACTATGGCGGGGCCAGCAAAACGTTTCGTTGGCCCCGACATTATCCAAAATCAACTTTATATGAGCGTATTATTTTCGTCCTAATTTGTTCAAATTCGTGCAACCAAATCCAACCCCTAAAAACTACCCCCTATGCGGCAAACACTATGGCGGGGCCAGCAAAACGTTTCGTTGGCCCCGACATTATCCAAAATAAACTTTATATGAGCGTATTATTTTCTTCTTAATTTGTTCAAATTTGTGCAACCAAATCCAACCCCCGAAAACTACCCTCTATGCGGCAAACAATATGGCAGGGCCAGCGAAACGTTTCGCTGGCCCCGACATTATCCCAAATCAACTTTATATGATCGTATTATTTTCGTCTTAATTTTTTCAAATTTGTGCAACCAAATCCAACCCCTAAAAACTAACCCCTATGCAAGTTAGTTATTTTTTCAGATTTTTAACGAATATGATCTGAAAAAATAACTACTCATAACAGACTGCAAAAATGGTTTATATTAATGATTATTAATGATTATTAATTGTTTGAATAATTTCAAAATATCTTAAGCAAAAAAATATTATTCTTAAAATTCGTTAATTGTGTCATTCATTGCTGTAAAGAATAAATTTTCTCGATTTGTAGAGAAAAAAATTTTGAAACAAACAAAAATTGTTCAAAGAAATAAAAATTATTTTAAAAATTGCTAAATATTATGTAGAAAAAAAAATATTACTCTTATATTCCTTTAATTGTGTCATTAATTCTGGAAAGAAATAATTCTGCACGCTTCACAGGGGGAAAAAATTGTTGAAACAAATCAAAATTGTTTAAATAATTAGCAAACATCCTTAAAAAATGTACTGTTTTCAACATTATTTAATTGTGTCATTATTTTCAGAAAATAATAACTTTTTACGATTTTATGGAGGAAAATTTTTTTAAACAAATGAAAATTGTTCAAATAATTACCAAGTAAGTTAAACAAGAACTACTACTCTTGACATTCATCAACTTGAATTTGATAGAAAACTGCTATTTTGCATTTTTTGGGGCATTTTCCGGGCACAATTAAAGGGGTTCAGGTGTGTCCAAATTAAAAGCTAGTGGGTGGAAATTATTCCTTAAACACTCCTCAAGAGGTGACAATACTTTAGTTGACAAAAAATGTATAACAAGTACTTCGTTTTCCCATTTTTTTGAAAATCGAGCTTTTCCCATTTAAAACCCCATGTTAATTTCAAAAGCCCGGGGGCACGGGTTAACGTTGAATGAAAAAAAAATGAAAAATTACGGAATTTCTTTTTCCGGAAAACGAACAAAATGGGGGGGTTTTATCACCAAAAATCGAAAGTCGAATTTTTACAGGTATAAATTTGGACCACCCTGATGTTGATATTTGGCATTTTTGAATATTACTATGGGGTGAAAAGCAATCTTTGGAATTTTATGAAGGTCATTTCGATACCTGCCTGTTACAAAAAACCTCTCTTGGAGTGATCGTCTAAAACGACCACTCTGGCGTTGTTCGTCTAAAAGAACCACTCCGTTTTTTGATTTGGCCCCTCGTTTTAGTACGCATACTTACACGGAAAACAGCAGATAGGTTTAGTAATTATCACTCTCCGGTTCAATATATTATTTAAAAATATTTTGAATTCGCTGATTTCAAGGAATGCAAGGGATTCACGAAATTCACAGAATTCACAGAATTCACGGAATTTACGGAATTCACGGAACTCAAGAAATTCGAGTAACTTAAGGAGTTCAAGGAATTCACATAATTCACGGAATCCAAGGAATTCACGGATTTCACGGAATTTAAGGAATTCACGGAATTTGAGGAATTCACGGGACTCAGGGAACTCACGGAATTCAAGGAATTCACGGAATTCAAGAAATACACGGAATTCACAGAATTCACGGAATTCATAGAATTCATAGAATTCACAGAATTCACGGAAGTCACATAATTCACGGAATTCATAGAATTCACGGAACTCACAGAATTCACGGAATTCACAGAATTTACGGAATTCGTAGAATTCACAGAATTCACGGAATTTACGGAATTCACAGAATTCACGAAATTCGTTGAATACAAGCAATTCGCGGAATTCAAGGTCTTCACAGAATTTAAGAAATTCACGGAACTCAAGAAATTCGAGTAATTTAAAGAATTCAAGGAATTTACATAATTCACGGAATTCAAGGAATTCACGGATTTCACGGAATTTAAGGAATTCACGGAATTTGAGGAATTCACGGGACTCAGGGAACTCACGGAATTCAAGGAATTCACGGAATTCAAGGAATACACGGAATTCACAGAATTCACGGAATTCATAGAATTCACGGAATTCATAGAATTCACGGAATTCACAGAATTCACGGAATTCATAGAATTCACGGAATTCACATAATTCACGGAATTCATAGAATTCACGGAACTCACAGAATTCACGGAATTCACAGAATTCACGAAATTCACAGAATTCACAGAATTCACGGAATTTACGGAATTCACAGAATTCAATAAATTCGTTGAATACAAGCAATTCGCGGAATTCAAGGTCTTCACAGAATTTAAGAAATTCACGGAACTCAAGAAATTCGAGTAATTTAAGGAATTCAAGGAATTCAAGGAATTCAAGGAATTTACATAATTCACGGAATTCGAAGAATTCACAGAATTCACGGATTTCACGGAATTTAAGGAATTCACGGAATTTGAGGAATTCACGGGACTCAGGGAACTCACGGAATTCAAGCAATTCACGGAATTCAAGGAATACACGGAATTCACAGAATTCACGGAATTCATAGAATTCACAGAATTCACAGAATTCACGGAATTCACGGAATTCACGGAATTCACAGAATTCACGGAATTCACAGAATTCACGGAATTCACAGAATTCACGGAATCCAAGGAATTAAAGGAGTTCACAGAATTCAAGGAATTCACAGAATTCATGGGATTTGAGGAATTCACGAAATTAAGAGAATTCACGGAAATCGCAGAATTCGCAGAATTCGCGGAATTCACAGAATTCTAGGAATCCAATTAATTACAGGAAATCAAGGAGTTCACAGAATTCAAGGTATTCAAGGAATTTACGGAATTAAAGGATTTTATGGAATTGAAGGAATTAAAGAAATTCACGGAATTCAAGGAATGTACGAATTGAATTCTGTGCATTCCTTGAATTCTGTGTATTCCTTAAATTTCGTGAATTTTTTGAATTCCGTGAATACCTTGAATTCCTTGAATCCGTAAATTTCATGAATTCTGTAAATTCTGTGAATTCTTTGAATTCCGTGATCCGTGAATTCCTTAATTTGCTTAAAATCCGCGAATCCAAAATATTTTAAAATAATATCTTCATTATATATTGAGTAAGTATGCATACTAAAACGAGGGGCATAAAATTCCAAAGGTTGCTTTTCACTCCATAGTAACATTCAAAAATGCCAAATATCAACCTCTAGTATTCATAACGAAACAGGTCCGAAGATTCGTCACTTAAAAAAGATAGAAAATTAGAAGTACAAATAGTACAAACAGCGTACAAACGTATGCAAAAAGAAAATTTGAAAAATTAAAATTTCGGGGGGCAGTCCCGAAATTTTGATTTGTCTCTATCTGGGCAACCAAGAGGGTACAAACGAAAATATCGAATGGACGAACAGTACAAACGACGTACAAACGTATGAAAAAGGAAAATTTGAAAAATTCTAATTTCAGGGGGCAGATACGCAATTTTGGTTTGTCTCTATCTGGGCAACCAAGAGAGTACAAACGAAAATATGAAATGGACAAACAGTACAAATGACGTACAAACGTATGCGAAAGAAAAATTTGAAAGATTCAAATTTCGGAGGGCAGATACGGAATTTTGGTTTGTCTCTATCTGGGCAACCAAGAAGGAACAAACGAAAGTATGAGATGTAGAAACAGTACAACCGACGTACAAACGTATGCAAAAGGAAAATTTAAAAATTTTAAATTTCGGGGGGCAGATACGGAATTTTGGTTTGTCTCTATCTGGGCAATCAAGAGGGTACACACGAAAATATGAAAGGTACAAACAGTAAAAATGAAGTACAAACGTATCCAAAAGGAAAATTTGAAAAATTCAAATTTCGGGGGGCAGATACGGAATTTTGATTTGTCTCTATCTGGGCAACCAAGAGGGTACAAACGAAAATATGAAAAGTACAAACAGTACAAACGACGTACAAACGTATGCAAAAGGAAAATTTGAAAAATTCCAATTTCGGGGGGCAGTCCCGAAATTTTGATTTGCCTGTATCTGGGCAACCAAGAGGGTACAAACGAAAATATGAAATGTGCGAACAGTACAAACGACGTACAAACGTATGAAAAAAGAAAATTTTGAGAAATTTTAATTTCGGGGGGATGCGTGAAGTTAACCCCCCGAAATCAATTTTGCCCGTTATTTGGTAACCAAGAGGGTACAAACGAAAAGGTTGAATGTACAAACAGTACAAACGACGTAAAAACGTATGTAAAAATGAAATTTGAAAAATGTGAACTTTGGGAGGCCAACTTCACGGGGTCAGTGTCGCGGCTGACGGAACATATCGCTGGCTCTGGCATAGTGTTTGCCGCATTGGGGGTAGTTTATAGGGGTTGGAGTTGGTTGCAAAAATTTGAGCAAATTATGACGAAAATGATACGCTTACATAAAGTTGATTTTGGATAATGTCGGGGGCAGCGAAACGTTTCGCTGGCCCCGACAAAGTATTCATTGCATAGGGGTTGTTTTTGAGGGTTGAAGTCGGTTGCACAAATTTCAACAATTTAATACGAAAATAATAGGATCATATAGAGTTGATTTTGGACAGTGTCGGGCCTGGTGGAATATCTTGCTGGCTCCGTCATGATGTTTGCTGCATAGGGGGTAGTTTTTGGGTGTTGAAGTTGGTTGCACAAATTTGAATGAAATAATATGAGGATAATACGCTCATATAAAGTTGATTTTGGATAATGTCGGGGCCAGCGAAACGTTTCACTGGCCCCGCCAAAGTGTTTGTTGCAGAGGGGGTAGTTTTTCGGGGTTGGATTTGGTTGCACAAAGTTAAAAAAATTAAGATAAAAATAATACGCTCTCATAAAGTTGATTTTGGACAGTGTCGGGGCTGGAGAAATATTCTGCTGGCTCTGGCATAGTGTTTTCCGCATAGCGGGTAGTTTTTAGGGGTTGGATTTGGTTGCATAAATTTGAACAATTTAAGACGAAAATAACACGCTCATATAAAGTTGATTTTGGATAATGTCGGAGCCAGCGAAACGTTTCGCTGGCACCGCCAGTGTTTTTTTGAGTTATCAGGTACTTCCAGTGTTGCACAAATTCTAATTTTGGTTGAACAAATTTGAATAAATTCTGCACTAAATATTGGGCCCAAAAAAGTTGAATTTGCGTGGGTGGTGGGGCCAGCAAAATGGTCCTCCCTCTCGCTACTGATCTCTTAAGAGAAGAGATATACGACGTTGACTTGCTTTCAGGTGCCGACTCATCGGAGCAGACTCGAGAGAAGGTTCGAGAGGTCGACTCATTATTAAGAGCTGGAGATTTCTGTTTTATAAAATGGCTCTCGAACCGAGAAAATGTTTTGGAAGGAATTCCACCATCATCTACAGCTGGCCAACAAGAAAACTATTATTAAGAAAACAGAGTTTGTGGTTCTCACTAGGCACAGGCACTTCAGCAAACCCTTCATTGCTAATATCGCAGGTCATTGCATAGAAGCGAGGAATGTGCTGAAGTACTTCGGAACCTATATCGTCGAAAAGCTGACCTTTGGGATGCAAATCGCAAAAGCAGCAAGCTCCATCTTATTGTACGGAGCAGAAGTGTGGGCAGATGCTCTAAATGTAGATTGCCGGCGTAAACGACTATTAGCGGTACAGTAGAAAGGTGCCCTCAGAGTGGCTTGCGCATATAGATCTGTGTCCGTTCCAGCTGTGTTGGTCATTGCAGGATGCATCCCCATTGACCTCCAGGCAGCCTAGAGGAAGGAAATTTACGAGAAAGAACACAAAGAGTGGATACGACCATCTTAACTGTGGAGAGAGAAAAGAAAAGAGAGGAACAATTGAGGGATGGAGAGTAAAGACGTCCCTAAGTAACTCCTCCAAGATGTCGAAGCCGACGAGACCGATGCGCAATCAAAGCGCTGTTCAGGACGACGCATACATCTTGGATGGAGAAAAAGGGAAGAAGAACTGAGGTTGAACAACACTAACCAAGCTGCCGAAGACTGACGAGCCCGTTGTGCAGCACCATCGCACTAATGAGGACGATGCGTGCATCTTGGTTGGGCAGGGCACAGATGAAGTATGCTAATGAGGACGATCCGCGCTTCTCACACGGAACAAACTAGAAATCGACACCAAATAAAACAACTGGTGAAAAATGGAAAGAGACTTTCTCACAGGGTCGAAGGCCGGCGAGCCCGAGAAGAGACCACTGTCCCTACTACCGAGGACGACGCGTAACCTGGCTAAAGCTAGATGAAAGAAGACCAAGTGGGAAAAAAAGGTAGGCATGACGATTTCATATTAATACAGGCAGGGAATAGAAGAGAAAAGCCTAGGTTATTGGCATGGGGCTCCGAAGCAATGCGGTAAACATTACTTCAGAGCCGCATGCCAATAACATAGGACTCTGAAGTAATGCGATAAGCGGTTCCGAAGTCCTGGGTTGGCAGGGAAAAGGGGGGTTTAAGTCAGTAAGAATCTGACACTACCCATTCTAAGATTCGCCTTTAATTAAAGACAAATGCTAGAATGGGTGTCTTATGCAAGATTTCCTCTCCTACATTAAAAAAACAATACTTTCAGAGCATTAGGGTCTTAGTCCAAGCCAAGATTTTCATGCCGAGTCTGTGGGCCCTCAAATTGGATAGGGATTAATGTCTGCCTTCTGATTACGTTAAAACTTGGCTGAAAGTCTGCGCGGAACTATCAGAACTTGTATAATTGATCATCTCATGCTGGCTGGGCTTGACATCGGAAGTCTCTTGTGAATTGCACGGCCTCGGTGATGCCTCCAAAAAGGCGATTGGAGCAGTCGTATATTTACGAGTTGAATTGATCACTGGGGAAACCAACGTCACATCCGTGATGGCAAAAATTAAGATCGCTCGGAAAGGAGAAACATCAATTGCAAGCTTCAATTGGTGTGCTGCACTTCTTCCAGTTCGTGTGGTGGCACATATGAGATTTGTGCTAAGTTTATCATCTTCAGTATCTTCTTACTTGTGCTCGGACTCTGCTAATACTCTGGACTGGGCGCCCGAGAACATTCGCCTAAATTTTAACATAAGAAGTGAGGAAAGTGCATTACTCCATCTAAATGATTCACTTCTAAAAGCCGAAGTAAAGAAAGCAAAGGTTGAAAAATACTGCCAGCAGGTAGTCGACAAGAAAATGCACGGAAACTTTCACAGAAATGTAGAAAAACAGTCCTTGTCAAAGGAGCAAACTTTTGTTCCGTCAAATCATCAGGGCTCAATTCAGGTGCAGAGCGTTTTATTTTCGCATGTCAAGACAATGTCAATACTACCTTAGGATACCGTGACCTAATGTTATGTCAACGAGTTCCCAGCGATAGGTGAAAAGCATGTCATGCACACGCTGAGTACCTAGAACATGCTCTCCGGGTGTCCCACCCACGCGGGGACGACGTATCTCTACATACATAATGCGGCCCTAAGAGTGCTTTATTACCGCGGCACTGCTCTGCCGAACGCTCCGAGGAATATTGAGTAAATTATCCAAAACCAAGAGTGCCAAATTTTCTGGAACTAGAATTTTCGGGCAGCAGTATCCGTTGCATACTCGAGGCCTGTCATCGTTCTCCACAACTTCAAGAAACAAACTATATTCGTGATTGAATTTTTGGCTCCGTCCGTGTACAACATCGCAGCCAGGAGAAGAAAAAGGAGGAAAGGTATCAAGACCTTGAAAAGGAGCTGAAACGACTGTACCCAAAATATTCGGTTGAAGTAATTGTCCTTGTGATCGGTGTTTTCGGAGGTGCAAAACGATGACTGGTTCATCACTGTAAGGCCATACTGGCGTGCCAAAAATATGCCAAGGCATTTGCGAGATGGGTGCAGAATGCTGTTATCCTGGGGTCGCTTCGTGTCCTTAAGGCACACAATCGTGATCCCTATTGAAAATTCCCGCGTCATTAATTGCGTCGTAATCTACGTAGTAAACTACGTAGTAAACAACGTCGTAAACTACGTTGTAGACTACGGAGCAAACTCAGTATTATGCGACCACCTGGAAGGCGTGAGATGTAGAGTCGCGGAATAGAAGACTCAAGGTGCATGCTTTTGTTCAAGTGCATAACCATTCGTGACCCGATATCAAGGGATCTGAGCTCATTAGGGTGGTTAAAAAAAATCGACATTTTTTTGAAACCCCCACATAAAAACTTCCGGAAAGGTGTAAAAAGATAAAAATTCAATTTTAATTCAGACGCTATCGCAGAGCATAGAGGAAGATTATATTCTATCTCTTTTATAGGATACGACTTACCACGTTCATTCGATATATAGTATTTCAACTTTTGAATGCATAATTTGAATTTTCTGTTAAATAACATAACGCACTCAAATTGGAGTATTTTCTAAAAGTATTGATGCGTAATTATCAACAGAAAAATATTGCAAAGGAATTTGACTCATATTATCACCTGCACATGAATTTGATATCAACAAAGCAATAAACTTATTATTAGTAAATTCTTTATGACAGAAAAAAGTTTAGTCATACTTTTATGTACGTTTTTTCATCTTATTTATTATTATACAAGATTAATATACAAAGTCTCTCAATGTTTAAGCGACTATTTTTTAAAAAGGTGTAATTTTAAGGTCCGTGACTTTTTGAAACTTAAATTTTCCCCATCCCTGGTTCGAAATGTTGAAAAATCGTCAATAAAAGTTTTTAATTTCTTTCATAACTGACAAATATGTACTAATGGGCTACTACATTCATTTATATGCATTATATTCAAACAAAAAGCAAAGTTAATATAAAAATAAAGAAACCTTATTTTTTAGCATTTTCATTATAAACTTCAACCCTATAGACGATTAATGTCAACGTAAGATTGCCTAAGTAGCTTGTACATCAGAATAAACAAATTCAGTTCACTTCGAATGCATAATACTTTCATTATGTATATGAAATACTTTGTTTTCAAACCCACAACCTCTAATATGCCGTACTTATAGGAAAAACCTTACGTAATGACATTTTTTTAAGTCGAATTTTCAATTGCCAGCTAGGTATAAGAAAATAAGCCGCAATTGCAAAGTCACTTACGTAAGTTTTTCCATAGTGCGGCAGTAATCCAAGAAAAATATTTGGATGAAACATTAAAAGAAAACGTTATGTGCCTGAATTTAAAATCTTCCATACTGTCAAAATAGGATAGATCGTTCATCGTAAGTGTCAAATTGCATGCTGAAACAGATTTAATCTAATCATAACCTATACATGTTGTCTTACGCGATAAGTTGTGATATTACGCTTCAATAATCCAAATCTCTTCAGTAGGTCTTCTGCATTTGTAAAAATAAGGAAGCAATTATGAGGTTAAATTTGTCATTCATTTTACTGACAATATTTATCACAGCTATTCGTAGGTAAGTTTATTAAAATATATTATTGGCAGAATTTTAATGCATAGAATTTTCTCAATGACAAAAATAAAATAATATTTGTTATCATTTATAGCATTAGCTATTTCTTAAGGTGAAGTTTCGTATCGGCGACCAAAACATGCGACTTGATTTACGCGAAACAAGTCGCGCGATCCGTGATTCATGATGGGTTGCCTATAAGGCGGCTGGAGACAAGCGACTAGGTCACTGTTTAACACGTTGTCTTGAGGAGAAGAATTTTTAACTAAATAGTCGCCACTTTTTACCAAATAGTTGAATTTCCAACTCAAATACTTGAATCCTAAACTAAAAAGGATTCATTCTCAACCGGAACTCTCATCCTTACCCAAAAAATTGATTTCCATCCGAAAGACAAATTTTTAACAGAATAAATAAATTTTCAACATAACACTATGAAACTTAACCAACTAGTTAATTCAGTTTTTAATTTTTTCGTTCCTCAAAATTTTTTACTTAATAATTGCATTTTTGAGCTAAAATAGGTCAATTTTTAACAAAAAATGGAGTAGCTAATTTTGTACACGATTGTTTCATTTGCAGGCAAACTAGATAACTAAGTTGCTTGAATAAATAGGCAATTTCATTATTTATACATTAAATTTTAAAAAAATTAAGAAACATTGAATTTCATTTCTGAATCTTCAAAAATTTTATATTTTTAAAATTACTTCAAACATACGTCAGCCATACGTTGAATCTTTTGTAATTCAGGGAAAAGATTGTGAAGCCTGCGGTAAATAAATAGGAATTTTCAAACTTCGTGGATTAAATACAAAAATTCCAAAAAACATAGAATTTCATTTTTAAATCTTCAAAAATTGTAAGTTTTTAAAATTACGCTGGACATACGTTAGCCATACCTTGAACATTTTGTAATTTAGGGGGAAAAAATGCAAAGCCTGTGACAAGTAAGTCCCTTACATGTAGATCCTTGTGAAATTTGCTTTTTGCATCACATATGCAAGGATGTTGACGCACAATTTCTATCAGTTTCGAATCATCCATAATTATGTATAATAGATGGTAAACAATATTTTCGAAAACTCAATCGCGTCGGCTAAGCGGCTAGATTGCTTTTCGAGCAGTCTACTTTTAAAGACAGTGAACTTCAGAACATAGCTTTTTATTGAAAAAATAATAGGAAAAATCTAAAAAAATTCATGGTGGTACTTTAAACATTCTTAAACAAATTACCATTAAAAAATTGCAGAATATAACAAAGTGTTCGTTTCTGTACATAAATAAACAACTATACTATCTTCAGTTCTAATGAAGGTAATGAAGTGATTTAAATTAGAAAGAGTCAGTTGAACTATCTATAAATATCGCAATTCGCACTAAGAGACAAAAAGCGCATATTTCTGTCAAATTGTAAATAATTACAAATAGTTCAACAAACTACCTCTAATTCAAATCACTTCATCATCTTCAATACGACTGAAGATAGTATATTTGTATATTTATGTACAGAAAACAAACAATTTGTTTTATTCTGTAAATTTCCCAACAACAATTTGTTCAGAAATGTTTAAAGTACCACCATGCATTTTTTTAGATATTTCCTGTTATTTTTCCAATAAAACCCTTGCTCCAAAGTTCACTGTCGTTAAAATCTATACATTTTTTTTACTTTTTATCAGATTTTTGGATCTGCAAGCTATACAATTTTTTTGGCATGTTCGTTTCAGGTTCATTAACGTAAAACATTTTGACCTTTAAAATAATTCTTCATTGATCGAGATATCATTTCGTCTTGCCTTACTTTTTTGACGTCAAAGGCCGTGATTTATAGCCGCTCATTGGGATTCCTACATTAGCGCGTTGGGTCACATAAAAGGGCTCAATAAGATCCAATGAGAAACAGTCATGAACTGAAACGCGCGATTTGATTCATGTGACTCCTGTCGCCCATACGGAACTCCACCTTTAGCGGAAGGTATGTAGGGCAAATGCAAATCTTTTTTTGTTCATACTGACAAACGGGGAGAATCAAATCAAAATTTTTTTTGTTAGTTAATTACAACTGTGCTAACAATTTTGGAATTTTATCAGGGTTGCAAGAGTTATAGATTTGTTCTTGAAATGAATTCTGCTAGTAACTAAAAAAATTGGTATTTGGAAATTGTACAGAAATATACTTTATCAACATTTTTGCAGAATTGAAGGCTATACCGGAAAATCATATAACAGCCATCTGATGTTTCTCGGTCTATCATTTGTCGCTCCTTAAGAACATTTTTATCGTAGAAGGTTTATACTTTGCATGAATATTTAGCAAGCTTAGAGTTTTCAAAGAAAATGTTTCATGCAAGGAAAAAATTGAAGAATAGGTTAGTGTCTAGAGAAGATATGAGAGAAATGGGTGATAATGGGTGTTAATGAAAGGATATGATAAGGAAAAACGATGGTAGATTGCCGGATAATAGAAGGGGAAGGGGAAAGAGGTGGACGGAATGACAGAATTAGGAGGGGATGAGCGAGGAGAGAAAAACAGGCAGCGAGAGAAAGAGAGACGGACCTTTATTTTTTTTAACTTCGAATTAAGTTTGCAAGGAACTCACGATTCGTGCCAAAAAGATGGGAATTAAAAAAAATTAAATGAGACATAATGAAAGTACTAATTGTAAATATTAGCGATTTTTATATTGTTTTATCAGGAATATAACTTTTTTTCAGAGCACATTGTGAACAAGACTGGTCGTTTCCGCAAGATTTTCTGATAGGAGCAGCTTCCGCCGCATATCAGGTGGAAGGAGGATGGAACGAAAGTGGTAATGATTAACAAATATTATTTGTCGCTTTGAACCACATATATTTTGTAAAAGATGACGTAACAGTTAATCTACCGTTAACTAATTTTTACACAGACATACTTTATGTTGATCTCTTGATAACTGTTCTGTATTGGGCCACTTACTGTCGATATATAATGTTTACTTTTTTATGTATAAGATTCTATTGGAATTAATTATAATAATTCATTCTGAATTTTCCAGAAAAATGCACATGCATCATGTTAACTGTGTTGTTTCCTAGTTTGGAGCTTTAATCAAAAGTAAAATTAATTAAACTTTGCATAAAAACGTGTGTGCTTCTACACTATTCACGAGCACCTAATGTGGCGTATGATACTTAAGGGGGTAGTCTGGTAATTGACGCTTCTTTAAAGCTGTTTTCGCGATTCGAAAAATAAAATAAAGAGCAATCATTTTAAATTTTTTATATGTTATTATGGATATATAAAACTGTACACGATCTTTTTTTTTTTTTTGTTTACAAAATTTTTTTAGTTTTTTTACGGACAAAATGAGCATCTTAAAAAAAAAGGTATATGGCTGGCCTAGGTGATTGCGCCACTTCAGGACACCTGAATAAAACAAATCAAGTTGATTATTGTTCTGTAAGCTTGTCATTCTGGCCTGAGCTAGGATTTTTCATGTTGAGTGGAAAATAACAAAATGGCGGACTTCTAACAGAAATACAACTTTTTTTCAACTTTTTTCCTCGGAAATCGGGCTAGAATTCAGAAAATAATAAACGGAAAGAAATACACTAGTTCCCGCAATAGACACTGATGCGTAGGACAACGAATTGACATTTTAGCTTGATCGGTGCAATTGAATGTTTTTAATTACCCGGGCCGACCGAAAAAACGTTGTTTTGAGAAAAACGCGTCTAGCTTCAATAACAGATTTTTTTTAGAAACCTCCTTCACTCATCGGCTATGCCTCGTGCATACAAACAAACTTTCGGTTTCCTCATGAGGATCATTTTCAGCAATTTTTTCTGCCCTAAGACTCGATCTGGCTATTTGAGAATTGTCAGACGTTGCCTTCCGACCGTTTGCTGCTGTTTTGCGGCTCACAGCGCACAACTACGAAACGCTCTTGACCATGTGCTGTAGCTTTGTGAATTTTTCATATTTCAGTCTAAAATTTTTGCAATATACTCTCAATATATTTTACTTTCGAAATGTGTAAGAAAAAAAATATTATTTTCAATATTTAGTTACCTGACTACCCCCTTACATTTGTGTACAGCTATGTAAATGCATGCTTAAATATTAATAAATTTTGTCCAATGTCAAAATATTCTTTTTGCAACACCCACCTCAAAAGTTGACGTTTGCATGCATGTAGATGGTACCTAAAGTACCTTATTTGAGCAGAATGTGCGTGAAAAATTCTTTGCGCATGCGCAGTTTGAAGATGGCTTACTTTAGACACTGGTGAAAAAGCTGCGCATGCGCACTTTCGACAAGAGGTCCTTTAGACGCTGGCATAGGTAACTTTAAACACTGGTGTTGGTATCTTCTTGAAATAGATTTAGATTTAACTTGAACAAATGTTTTAATGATTGAAGTTTTGTTTTTATGGCTTCGTAGCCTTCTCTCCCCCCACGGGGGGGGGGGGGGGAAAAAAAAAAAAAAGCCAAAAAGTTTTTTTTTATAAATTTTTTTCCAAAAAATTTTTTTCATCCAATTTTTTTTTTCAAAAATCTTTTTTTTCAAAATTTTTTTTCAAACATTTTTTTTGCACAAAAATTTCTTTTCAACGTTTTTTCGAAAGAAATTTTTTTTCAGAACATTTTTCTCAAACACTTTTTTTCAAACATTAAAAAAAAAAATTTCTCAACAAAATTTCTTTACTCCACTCTATGCAATATAAAATTAGTATTTTTCGTTACCACCTCCTAACAACTTTTTCGGACGGGCGATGCAAAAAATAGCGTGTGATACACGTGTGCGTAGGTGATTAGTAACTCGTGTTACACAAATAACTATAGCGAAATATGCTTTTGATATCGTGATACTAGTTTACATGCGTAATCATGCTCGTGATCCTTCTCCGTCTGTATTAAGGGGAAGTACGCAACTTTTTCGACAAAAATCTTATGAAAAGATTTCTAACTTACACGTGGCTAGCTTGAACCACTTCTAACCTTCCGGCGGGCGCGCCTTTTGGGGTCACACAAGCGGGCGCGCACCGCACTCCGTGCGGCTGACCGAAGATCGATTTATTCGGACAAAATGCGCGTTTTGGTAATCTGTGGAGGGATTATTTCGAAGAAAAACATTATTCTGAATGAATCGCAATTTCTTTGGAAACATTGGAACCGCAATAAACACTTAACATTTAACATAAACGTGCACCTCACTACGTGTGGTGGAGGTAGGCACGAGACTGGGAATGCGCTCCACTCAGTACGGCGGATCTCGACTGCTGACTTTCACAGACGGAATGCGACTGATAGAAATTTTTTTGGCGAGTCCTCTGCATGCGAATCTATCGAAAATAATGTGAACTAGGATTACATCTTGCCCTCAAGGCATTTACCCCTTTTCTTCCCACCGAAATTCAAGCAATTTTGGTTGTGCCGCACGCAGTGCGGTCACGCGCCCGCCGGAAGGTTGAATGAAAAGTGCTCGCCTATCCCAGTTTTTTTCTGAATATGTTCCTTGGAATTCATGGAAATGCGGCAAACGAATTTCCACGTGTTATTATGTAACTTCGACGATTGGTGAGTCGCGAAAAGTAATTATGAAGAGTGGGAAGCTACTGCCTTCAAAATATACATTGATCAATGAGTGTGGTTATTATAGTTTAATCCGTTGATTGTTAACATGTCAATTTAAGTGATTAATAAATGCTAAGTTAACCACGTTCGTGCGGAGCATTTTTGAGCACTTTGTGAGGAATTTTTGGAAAATGTTTTTGTCACTCGTTTTCCTATTTTTGATTGAATGCACTGTCAGAAAAATTATAAGATTGTATGGTTTTAGCGTTTTTTGTTTACTGTGACGCAATAATTGAAAATGAGTATAAACGGTTTTTGACGCTAGATTTTTCACAAAAATTGGAGGGAAAATCCAGATGCCAGAATTTTTTTTTCTAAACATCATTAATTTCTATGAGATACTGATTCCATGGAGAAATATCAGCTCAAGGTGAATTAATCTGCTGGAATTTATACGCTGTTAATCGCCCGTTTCTGATGGCCTCCGTAATCTCTTCATTATCGGTGCGACTCATCAAAAAGCGATAAGTAGAAACGCTCGATTATGATCAGCCGCATTTATGATCCATGTTTCTCATTCTGTCTCGCTAATGTTTATCCATCCAATAAATTCGTATCTACAATATATATTTTACGGATTTATCTACTTGTATCAATGGGTTTCAAATGTTTACGTTATCATTTATTTGAAAATTGCAGTTTCTCATTTTAAATACAAATATCATTGACCGTGATATTCACTTGTCGTGTCTCAGTTCTCTCTAACAAGTCGTCTCTTTACTTGTATTGCTTCCTCTCAATCGAATCATTCAATTCCATAATCATTCTCCTTACATTTGATTAGGTCGAAAAAAAAACTTCTTACGATGTCCACATAAATTATTCTTTCATTTCAAATTTTGAATAAAATATTTTCTGATTTCGGAATTTTAAATTTAAATGAACAAAAATAAAGATTTTTCAGAGGTCAACAGATTCAGGTTGCGGTCTTCTTTGTGTATAGTGGATTGTAAATGAAAACCCTTTATTGGACTTCAATATCTCGATTGATGAAATGAAAGTACCTCCATTAAAATGCAAATGTAATAAAACGACGGGCAAAGATGAGAGTCTTAATGAATTTTTTAAAAACCGTCTAGGAAATTGGGTGCATTAGACGTCCGTTAGAGTCTACACATTAAAACCTTTGTTCTAGAGAAATGGTTGTCTTGATACGTTTGACCAATATCTTCCTTATTAAATTTCTGTAATCTACTTCATTGTATTCTGCTGTTCAATCTGGTTGCATATGATTACTTTGTTTGTAATGATATCTTATATTATTACTCATTTGTATCGATATTTGATTGAAAAACCAATTATTGAATAAATAATAAAATAACTAAATAAAAGGTGCTCGCTTAGTGGCATTTACTCTGAAGTCTATTGGGATAATCAGAGTATAATTTAGTACCACGCTAGATTTTAACCAATCGCAGGTCAGCACGAAACATCATCATTGGATTTTCCAGTAATTATATAGTAGTATTGCGAAACAGTGCAAGTTGTAAAGAGCATAGCAGGATGAGCATGCATGTGCTGCATCCGGCCCGATCAGGTTCATTTTTTCACCATAAGATGGCATCGATCGGTAGTGGAATACCCTGGAGTATCATTTACCAAAAATGATTTTTATGGGAGTTATGGCTACCCCAAAAGGGAAATGGCTTAATGGTATACATACATACATGAGGGTTAGAAGGAAAGTCGAAAAAATCGTTTGTCTTGAGAACGGCTTAAACGATTTTGATGGGCAAAAAATATATTATAGGACTCAATAGTAGGATGCTGAACAAAATTTATTAACTTTTCTCCACAAAAAAAACCTAAAAAAATTTTTGAAATTTTGTCCATGTGTTTTTTTTCGAGTAAGGTAAAGGCACCAGTGAGGGGCATGCGACCAATATTAAATTGCATATAAATATGTCCGGGGAATAATTTTGAAAGCAGTGTATAAAAAATATTCAAAAATCGATGCTGTCATCAGGACGCGCGCCTCTCGCTATTACTCTTTTATAAGTAGGGAGAGCATTCAGCAAGAATGAGCGAGTCTGTGCATTTTCATTTTTTCTTTCAAATAACGTACAAAATAAGGCGTGGAATTTCAGTCAGTGAATTTGTGTGTCGGTAAGAAATTGTCTGGAGGGCAAAGGTTTATATAATGATTCAGTATGAGTAATAACATTCACCGGTCCGAGAATTCCTAAAGGAACAGATGAGTGACAGTATCAAGGAAAATGTATTACAAGGAGAATCAGTCGTGTTTGGAGTGGAAAAAACGTTATTGCCGTTAACTTTAATGTTTTTTTAAAACTTTTCTCTAACTTTGATGGTCATTCTTATTGCAAAAATCTTTGAAAAGTGTGTTCTTAAAGTCGCGCCTCAGTGAATCGTTTGAAGGTTAAGGTGTCTAGTGTATCAAATAATAACAGCCTCTACACGGGGGTGGAGGCACATGATACTAAGCGATAAAAAGTACTTACGCAGTGGATTTAATCAAACCTTGTAAATGATCAATAGCATCTCGTGTGTAATTCGGTACAATCACTCTTTATCTCCGATTTTAGATTTACAGAGGCGGTATACCATAACCTCGAAATAATGCACTTGTCAATTTCCAAGAGTTCAACTTGATTTGACATTTTGCCAGTCTCTCCAATCGAAATTTTGCGATAATTTGCGAATCACTTCATCTAAATATCATTTTTACGACAATTCCAGTACGCGAACCTATTGGACTGGAGGAAAAAAATTGCGATCGAAAGATTTCGCACTCTTGTCGATTGACTTTGTTGACAATCAAACAGCTGACCGACCGTACGGGCCATACGGCTGTTTTCTGCTGATCAAACTTTGAAAGCAGACGCTTGGATATGATTGGTCGAAGGTCAAGAGCATTTTTAGTCATTATTTTTTTAATGATGTTCTAGTAACAAATCGCCTGCTAGAATTTGAGCAGATGAATTTCCATTTTCGTCGAACAATCTGATTCTTTATATCATCCTGTTTTTCCTCAAGTCATATTTTCATAAAAGTATACAATCTTCGCATTCGAATACTATTAAAAATAGTTATTGTACGTTTTCTACTCATTTGCTTCATCAGTAACAAACATCAACAATTTTAGACCCTATCACGTGTTTCTGTCACTAAAAGGTTCCAAACAGTCATTCGAAGGTGCACAGGTTTCACTCACCCATCCACTTGTATGAAGCACCCAAAAATCAATAATTATTAACAAGCAATTTGGACATTGCTGCCATCATGCTTTTAGTATCAAAAAATAACTACTTCACTTATACTTACAACAAAAAATCGTGATTAAGGCGTATACAACAGTGAAATGTTAAATATTGTACTCTTGAGAACTAACACTGTCACTCACTGGTGTCTTTACCTTACCACTTTCATCTTTCACCAAAAAAATCTTCGATTCAAGTCCTCTTACATGAACCGCATACATGAACAATCTGTATGAGAAATGTACTAAAATAGTTCCCCGTCTATTTGAACGCCTGTAGTCAGCCCCAGGGATCCGACCGAAACGAAAGAAAATACTTTCGTGATTTTTGTTCTGTTTCCATACTGCCAAAACGTAACTATATTCACTCGGCTTAGGTTACGTTATTCAAAATACCGAAATTGTAACGAAATTTTTTAATCACGCGTATTTTGAAAAAAATAGTTTATTCGAATCCTTGTGCACCTGATGTAAATATTAAAAGGCAGGCAGGTAAAATATCAAGTTATAACACTTTCGTTTTTAATTTTGT
This sequence comes from Andricus quercusramuli, assembly GCA_932178445.1. Lineage (NCBI taxonomy): Eukaryota > Metazoa > Arthropoda > Insecta > Hymenoptera > Cynipidae > Andricus > Andricus quercusramuli. The sequence goes on along the minus strand of CAKNXH010085458.1, from coordinate 15,312 downwards.
TCCAATCTGTCAAAAAGTAACGGAAAGTAAACAAAAGATTCGGTACTTTTTGGATAACTTAACGTAACGAAACGATAGTTTCGGACGAATCCCTGGTCAGCCCACAATAATTGAAGTTCCCAGAGACCACCACGTGGAGGTTACAGTAAGATTTTGAACCCCTTTCATGGGGTGCTTTCTTATCCTGAGTACCCTCGCCTCTCACGAACCAATGTGCTGAATTATCGTGAGTCAATGCCTCTTACGGATCGGCGTTCTTCTTGGATTTCTGATCCATTTAGGACCAGCAGGTACGATGGATTTCAACACGAACTCTATCTGTGAGTGATCTGAGAGGGTGCGTTCATCTGAAATTCTCCACTTCTTGATAGTATCTCCAAAATTACTGGTACAGAGAGTGATGTCAATGGCTTCCTCCCTAACTGAGTTACCGAACGTCGGGGTGTTTCCCGTATTAAGAATATCTAAATCTGTGGTGATTAGGTATTCCAGTAGGTCATTAGCTTTTTAGTTGATGTCCGTGGTGCCCCGCAAGGTATGGTGGGAATTCACATCGCATCCCAACAGAAAAGGAATACCCCTTACCTTGCAATATTCCACCAGTGTACATACCTCCACTGGTGGGTTGATATCGCTGTCATAAGGAAAATAAGGCGATCCTAGAACTGGCCTTCCTATTCCTTTGAGATCCGTGACTATCACCATCAGATTTCTTGAACGTAGCTCAAGCAGCGGAACAGCGTTAACTCCCTTCGCCAGTATGCAGGTCATTGGTTTGGCCGCCTTGGGGTCCCTCAAACAAAAAATATCAGCCCCCCCCCCCCTAATCCCCTTATGGTATCACGAACTAACCAAGGTTTTTTCAGCAATTTTTTCCGAAGCATCGGTGAAAGTTATTCATTTAAAGACTTTTGTACATATTTAAGTTACTTTCAAAGAATATTTCATGAAATTTTGGTCAACAATATAAAAAATTGAGCCCTTGCTAAGAGATTTTCCGTGAGGCCTTTGGAAAAAGATGCTTTTCGGTGCACAGGAGAACTCCTCAAGGGATCATCTGAAATCAAAGAAAAGAAAGATTCTAATGAATTAAATGAATGACTATAACACAACGGTCTGTTTGAATTTTTTGAAACGGTTTTGGCGGTAAAAAAACTGAAAAATTCGATTTTTTGCCTAAAAAATCCGCTATTTTGTTCTTGTAAAATCGGGAAAAAATCAATCAACAAGACCGTTGTCTTCTTGCAATATATCTGTGCAAAGTGTATACAAAATTTGGTGAAGATCGGTAAAATAGTTTTTAAGAGAGACTGTGCAACAACTTCAAAAAAGTAATTTTAAGAAAAACACGTTTGAAATTTTAGGCACGGAGAAAGTTGAGAAATTTTTTTTTTACTTACATTAAATTATCGATTTCAGCTCCACAAAGCAGAGTACCTGCTGCAGCTGCGATGTACAGGGCATCTTTTTGTTCCTACCGTTGGAAAATTCTGGCCTCTTTAGTCTGAACTGCAGCATTATGCTCGGCCTTGCTTATGCGACTTTCATCCGTAATCTTCACATACTCGTTTGAAGCTGGGCCAAGGCTGACTCCCAACTCTTGTAAAAATGATAGCAGAGCAACATTTCCATTATTGAATGTGCATGCGGCTACATTTTCTGCTATCTCTGCGATATTAGTACCACCATAGGAAGTGTTTGGAGCTATCTTCCAAATAAGCTGGTTGAGGTTTTTATTGTTGTTCTGGGTAAAACCTCCAACACACCTCTCTAAAACCGTGTCTTTGCTTAGATCTTCATATATTGGCTTCATAGCTGTTAAGACATTGTCCGGTAGTGCATCATAGTCATGGTGAAGGTCATCTACTCCAGTAGTCGCCGAAGCTTTCTGGTAACTACACCAAGAGTCCGCGCCGCTCGGATATTTATTGTGTTGAGGGTTCTCGTCCGTTGATGAAAAGTGATAACAAGTGGCTCAGATCGCATTTTTCATTTTGTTCACTGCATTTTGTCCCAAACTGTTTCTTCTAATCGCTAGTCCATAATAAACCGTAAGTTTATCAATGACTTTACCGGTCTGTTTTCCTTTACCAGAAAGAATTTTATTTTTTATTTTTTTACCAACATTGTTTCCTGATTTCACTTCTTTTTCAGCCACTGTTTTTCTTACATATTCACGTAGCCTTCTCCCCATACGTTTCTGTACGTGTGCTATGCACTCTTCCTTATTGACGATGAAATTTTCGCCATATGGTTTCAAATACGCCAGTGTATATTTTGCTGTCACCATCACCGACGTCATTTTGATATCGAACACGGTCATACTTTGCTTCCGATCGTTGAAACATCTCTTTCATAGCCTCGACTACCATGTTGCATGAGGTTCCTACATGATTTGCAAGACACATTCCGTCAGCTACTTGCTTTTTATGCCAATTTTTGAAATGTGCAGTATTCAACTTATGTTTCCAAGTTTTACACATCTGACAGTGCCTGCTTCTTACCAAAATATGTACAACTTTTCCTGTGTAATAGCCCATCAAAGAAGCCACGCTAAATAAGAAAGAAAACCCTCGCTTCATACAAGCCCCATCTCTGGAAATAGTCAAGTCTGACGTATCCTCTAAATCATTATCTACGCACGTACTTTTTCACATTCTCATCAGAGAAGGTATTAGATTTGTGTAAAATGTGACCCCCTCCGTTTTTGTCAAGTGTCCACGTTTTGAGACATTCTGAACCCAAAAAACAGGTTTTGGCGAATGTGTCTGTATATATGTAGTTATATATGCAGGGGAGAGTGGGGTATGGTGTCAGGCTTTGAAAGAAATATCCTTTAAATTATAATTGAAATGTGATTTTGATTTCTGTATTATTTGGTGAGAAACTCACATTATCAGGTTGCATATTTCATTACTTGAATCCGTTTTTTAACAACGTCATTATTTGATATTTAATTAATTCGTTGGTCTTGCATTTGGGCCAGCATACCCCATACCATGGGGCATGGTGTCCATCATATTAGTCCCGGTTTATTTCATGAATATGAACGTTGTAGAATAAAAAGCGTACAATATAATGATTCTTGAAAATATGATGTAACAAAAAAAAAAATTACTCGAGACATGGTCAACACTAAATAAATGTTTTCTCATTAATCAAAGTAAAGTATGTCGCAAAACCTAGTTATAACCTCTTACTCCTGGAAGATTCTATTCACCGTGTAAATATCTGCATTTGCCTTTAACAGATATCTTGTTCATCGAAAGGTACCAAAGGCGCGAAAATTCAAAACAGGCATTGAACAATAATTTTCAAAATCCTATTTATTGAGTTATTGTTCAACCCATGTAATTAGGATCACCCTGATAAATGAAGAGAATTGCTTGAAGTGTGTTTGAAATGGGAATTTATAAGCAGGAATTAAAAAAATTGTATAACAATAAGTTTCAATCTTTTTAGGTCATAACCTCAAAGTTTACATGCTGGTCTTTTTCGAAGGAATAAAACATGAAATTGAGCGGTTAAGTAAAGAGAATCCTTTCAAGTATATTTTAATAGAAAATTATAATTAGGAATTTAAATACATTTATAACCTGTATAACGACAATTTTTATATTTGTAGGTTATAGTCACGAATTTCACATGATAGTCCATTTCAAAGTAATTTAGCGTGAACTTGGTACTTGCCGTATTATTATTAAATATAACTCCAAATCACGTGTCGATTTTCATTTTCTGTATAACTTTATTATTAAAAACCTCGAATATAATTAGACAGAACAGACATAAATAAATTGCTGTGTTTTTCTACATTATCGATCAAATTACCGACCTGTTATCAAGCACTGTTACCATCTTCACAAAGTTTTAGGGACAGTATGCCCCGTATGTCATGTTTCAAGATTTTAATAATTTTAGTACATTTAGAACGTTTATAAAAACAATTTATGATACCAGACGTTTAAAGAAATACTTCACCTATTAAAATCTCACATTTTCATGCTTCAAGTATTTCAAAGTATGGTGTAGCTACTTAATTTCTGCCAAAGACTTTTCCATCTGTTTCTGTAAAAACTGTTTTTTTTCATAATAACTCTTCTGACACGGATTTTAAAACGAAAATTTCATCACCTCACTATTTTTCCGAACAAAGAAAGACATTTTATGCAAAAAAAATAATATGGAAATCAATAAACGTGGGCGTTTTTTTGTAATTTACACCATGCCCAACACGGACACCATACCCCACTCTCCCCTATGTATGTATGTATGCATGTATTTGGTATACGCTTCAAGTGTCCTAAAATGAAGGTCAACTAAATAGAATTTAAAAATTCTATATACGGATATTTGTAGTTCTCAAAAAGAGAAACAATTTACCCTCATTACTTTTTTTGGTACAACAAAAATGACTGGAGTTATAACATTTACAAAATTCCAAAAAAACAAATGAAAATGAACATTTTAAGCCAAACAACGCACCATATGAAAAAATTCAGGATAAGAAGAATGTTTCTTTTCGAACACCCTACCATATTGTTAGGAGATTTTTTTTAATTTTCATGTGAAGTCAAAAATTCCAATTTTTATCGCACAAAAAAAATAATGAAAAATAAAACATTTTATTTTGCGGTCAAAATATACAAGATAGGAAGAAAGATGATTCTACAAAAATTTTGCACGTAAAGAAGATCAACAAATTTGTCATTAATCACTTTTTGATGGGATGCGTGGTTTTTGTTTCATTTGTAAAAAACTGATTTGTGAATAAAATAAATAAAATTTTTGGACATGCGATATAAATCACGAGAAAAATTAATAGACAAAGGTTGTTCACTCAGAAAAGTGCTACACAATCTTTATTGATCATTTTTTGATAAGATGCGTAATTTTTGTTGCAATCGTGAAAAATAACATTAACAATAAGAAAAAGTGTGGTACGAAAAAAGATGAATAGACAAAAGTTGTTCAACCAAAAAAGATCTACAAATTTGTTATAAACTTTGGTGATAAAAATACATTTAAAATAAAAAAATTAACTTTTTGGAAAAACGATACACGCTACAATAACATTTTATCTAAAAAAATGTTTCGTCTAAATTACATTTACAAATTTTCTTAGAACATCTTTACGTTAGGATGCATATTTTTGGTTCAAATCGTGAAAAATAACATTGAACATAAAAAAATGATAATTTACGGTAAAACGACACAAGCTGCAATAAAATGCACAATAAGAAAATTGTTTTTTTATAGGATGCGCACTTTTTTGAATTATAAAAACCAGACAAGAAAATACATCTGTTTTAATTATCTATGCATATTATTATATTATTATATACCATTAAGCCATTTCCCTTTCGGCGAGCCTCTAGGGGTAGGCGTGACACTACCCGATTCGGGTAGTGTTTCTAGGTGGATAGTTTCTTGTAGTAAATAATTACAAGTATGGGCTCACCACACCCACGACCGCCAACAGCAACGCAGCAGTATCAGACGATCACCCATCCAAGTACTAACCGCGCCCAACACTGCTTAACTTCAGTGATCTGACGGGAACTGGTGTTTCCAGCGTGGTATGGCCGTTATGAATTGTAATAATATTTTATTAAAATGATACATTTTTCAGGGTGGCTGAGAATGAAATTTAATGCAAAATATGAATCAAATATCAAATTGATCATGGTACACACAGCTTTGTAACTTGGCAAGTTTAGCTCATGATCATGCATGACGGAGCAAATGCTGCGACGCACAGTGGGGTGAAATCGGAAATCGAGGTTCAAAATGACATTTAGAACGCAATTTTGCACTGATTTTAGTTTTCCTTTTTTTGAATAACTCATAACTAAATTCTTAAAAAAATGGTGCGAGTAGATTTTTCATTTTTTTGTTCATTTAATCTTCATGTTAATGCAAACAACGGAAAAATGTCGATTTTTTTATTTTCATTTTATATCTTCTAGATAAAATTTTTCTCATACGTCTCGTCCCTCGAGTTTAAATCACAAGGGTAAAGGCAAGATAAAAAAATTTTTACCCGTTTTTTCTTCTGTCTTTGCTAAAATTATATTGGCAATAACGTTTTCTGGAAACTTTCTCCCCACCTATCAATATTCGTTTATTTCATAAACAATTCATATAAACAAATGTACATTTTTGATGTTCTCAAGCGAAAAGAAATAATTTTTTCTTTTAACCTGGCTGAAATTACATTGCCAATGTTCCAACACTTGGCTGACAATCCTGGTATAGTACGGATATTGGCACTGGATCTGCATTAACCCTCAAACGGCACACTTCAACCCAGCATACGTAAACGGCACACTAGTGCGAATTGGGATTTTGTGATTTCAGCTGAACATTTTAATATGAAAATAATTTTCAAAATCTGCGTATAAATATATGATTTTTGGGTAAAATTTCTCGCCCAATCCGTTGGGGCAACTTGAATTTATCGAAAATTATATCAGCTCATCACAAAATTGTTATTAAAAAAAGGCTTTCTTGAAAAATAGACATTTTCAACAAAAAAACATAATTTTTTCAAAATTAAAGGTATTGAAACGTAACTAACGCGATTCTTTATTTGAATAGATGTTCTTTCATAAAAAAAATATGCCAATCCGATAAAAATAGATTAAGTATTTTTCCAGATGTGTCAGATTTTCGGTATTTTTGTATGAAGTATATCACGAGTGCAGGACAGCACACATTGTTATTTTTGTAGTATACAAGCATATTATTGCATAAATAGTGTTTTTTGTGTCAAAGTTTGAAAGAATTCATTTTATTATAACTTTGGGAAGCTCTCCATGTGACTGATTGGTAAAAAGATTGATCAGTGAAGTGTGTCAGGGCGGTGATGCGTGACGTCAGGGTTTGTTAGGAAAGAGTAAAAGTACAAAGAATATTTAGAGAAAACAATCAAGTTTTACTACCTATTTTTAGAAAAAATTAACATTATTATATTGTGAAACTATTCCTCGTATGACAATCATCATTCAACATTATTCATTAAGACCAATGCAGTCATGCAGACAGAAGCTCTGTGTTCGACGCACATCGTCTTCAGACTCTTCTGCTAGTGCCTGCAGAACAGTCCTAGAACTTCCCAAACTGTAACGACGTCCTTACTCCGCCATTCTTAATATAAAAAAAGTAGTTGAAAAAATATCATCATATCAATTTAAAGTCTAACAATAGCGAGTAATTGTAAACTTTGTGCTTTTCGTGCAATGTTTTCACTGGTTCATGAAATGTTATTTATTATTGTTTATAATCTTTCTTTTTGTTTATAGACATATTTATGAACAAATTAACTTACCTTTTTATGAAAGATCTTGTTTCAGGCACAGAAACAACGTTTTACAATTTTTCATAAAACACGACTTGGCACCTTCTAACGGCACACTAGTGCGAATTTGCACCACTTGAAACTTTTACAGTGTCTCACTCGGCTGCTCGCAGGCGGATGACTATCGGTTTACGCGTCATGTATTTGTGAGTGTATGGACATATTTAACGTAGCGGCGAGAGACCTTGAAAATAGTTTTAGAAAAAATATCAGCGCTTTGAAATTTTTGCTGGTGCGAATTCGCACTAGTGTGCCGTTTGAGGGTTAAATCTAATTTAAGTTCCAATATCGGCAGAGCAGTAACGACCCAGTACGGATTCTGTGCAGTATTAGACCAAAATTAGCCCTGGTTCTACGGGCTAATGCCAACTTCAAGCCCACTGGTGACACAAGAATGGATCAGTCTAGGGCACAGAACTGACTGTAAAAAATAGTAAAACACTGTCTTACGGATATTCGTCGGATCTTGGCAGGATACTGGCACGATACTGGCGTAGTAAAGTCTACATAAAACGGCAAACCATTGTCTAACGATCTTCTGTCAGACCTGGGCGGAGTAATGGTATGTTACTGGTGTGGTACAAATTTTAACAAATGGTGAACTGATGTCCCATGTTTTTTTGCCAGATCTTGGTGGAGTATTGCCATGATACTAGTGTAGTAGAGGCAATAAGAAACGGCATAAATAATAAATTGCGGACGTCACTTTTCAGTCCGTCAAAAGTAGAGCTTTAGCCCCACTTCATAGGCTTTGAAAAGGGCTGAAATCGTGCATGTGTCATAACAATTAATTAAAATAACAACAATTGTTGAAGAATAGGTGTTATTTTGAATGTGTTGAACGTTTTTCCTTTTTTAGTGTTCCTCGAGGATTCAGACAGATACATTTAAAAAATATTTTACAGCAAAACAGTTGTTGTTATGAACTTTTTTGTCGTTTAGAATCTTTACGTCTTCAAAATAAAAATGTCGTTTATTTTCTTCTCTCAGAATTAAAATATGTATTAGTATGTATTTAGTTTATGTGTTTCACGAATCAAACTTACTCAAATTCAAACAGACTTTTTTCAGTCCTATAAAATGCCTCATCATGTCTGAAAGCAAAGCTGGAAATCGCGAAGGCCGCTAGTCCAGTAAAAATACTGATAGTCTATACTGAACATCATTATAATTTCTGCCTCATGCCAGTACATCGCCAATACTGGTGCCCAGCACTCCTCGAGCTTCTTTGATCGTACTCATTTGCCGTACTGTGCTAATGCTTACTTCCAATACTTAACTAGTACTTATAACCACGACTGTCCCAGTACTAAATCACGGTACTTATAGTCATTACAGCGCCAATACTAATGCCCAGTACAATCTTCTAGTACAGCCCCGAAGTTGGTAATCAGTACTAAACAGCGTTATCATCCCAAGGTTAAGCCACACAGTGAACCTTTTTTGAAATTCTGCCTCAAAATCGTAGAACTTTGGATCGGAATGAAGAAAAAAATCCCTCTAGGTCATTCCGATCCAAAGTTCTACGATTTTGAGACAGAATTTCAAAAAAGGTTCACTGTGCACCACATCGGCGCCAGTATTGGCTACCAGCACCAAGCCAATGCTGTCGAACTCTGGCCAGTACTGATCCAATGCTGCGCCACTTGTAAATTTCCCATTGGGACACCCAGTGTACGGTATGCGCTCACGGTTTTTTTCACTTTGCTCTACATGTTCAATCCTTTTTGGATCAAATATATTTTGGGAACTAAATTGAAGATTTTGTTTGTGAATGATGAAAGTGGTACTCGGAACAAAACCCATGAAGAAAAATGTAAAAATCCTACTATTGAGTCGCATAACATAATTTTGCTCATCGAAATCGATCAAGACGTTCTCAAGAAAAACGACTTTTTCGATTTTCCTTCTAACCCCATAACTGCCAGACAAATATTTCTGAGAGATAATACTTCAGGGTATTTCACTATAGATGGATGCCATCTTATGATGAAAATATGGACCTGATCGGGCTGGGGGCAGCACAGACATTCTCATCCTGCTATGCCTTTTCCACCTGCGAAATTCTATATAACAAATCGTTTTAAATATTACGAAAACGCAGAATTATTTCTCGTCACAGATGTTACTGTAATCGATAATATAATAAAACCAATATTGCAAAATTTGTATGCAATAGTTATAGACCTGTTTTTCATTTTTTAGGCAAAGGAGAAAATAACTGGGATTGGTTCACACATAATAAACCATGGATGATTGCCGACCGAAGTAACGGAGATGTGGCTTGTGATTCATTTCATAAGTACAAGGAAGATGTTGCAATTATGAAAGACATTGGCGTAAGATATTTCATGTTGCACGTTTGTTATGAAAAAATGCATGTCATATTATTGCGAATAATACTCAAATGTCAAACTCGAGTAACGTGTAAAATAGAACGCATGTTAATCAATAATATATGGTAGGTACAATGTATGATGCTAACATAATATATAACATTTTTAATTTTAGTTCGACTTCTACCGGTTCTCAATAAGCTGGGCTCGAATTTTTCCCACTGGTTTTGCTAATGAGATTAATAAAGATGGTATCAAATATTACCACGATCTTATTGACGAACTACGATCAAAAGGACTTGAGCCGTTTGTTACTATTTATCACTGGGATCACCCACAGGTTTTGGAACAAATGGGTGGATGGATTACCGAACTAATGGTGGATTGGTTCACTGACTTTTCTAGAATTGTATTCCAAGAATTCGGTCCTAAAGTAAAATACTTCGTTACGATAAATGAGCCAAGTTCTTTTTGTTATGGAGGATACGGAGGAACATCTAAAGCTCCTGGTAAACTCAATATATGAGGAATGTAGCCTCCACAGGAAAATTTATATATGAATCTCTATAGTCAGAAACATTCAACATAATTGAAGAATGTATTTGAAATTTTAAATATTCCTAATTATCTGGTCAGGACATGAACTGTTTATAACTAAGGGATTCCAATATCTGCACGAAAATAAATATCAGACTTGCCTTTTTGTTAGGGTAGAATTTAGTTTATCAATAGATGAATTTTGTTTAAATCTAAATAAATCTCTGGGAAAAGCATTTATATTTTCAATATTTGCATTTATAAATTCTAGACAATAATACATGTTCCTTTACTTCTTCAAGCGTGGAATTTGCCGCTAAATGCAGAATATCTGTGTATGCATAATGTACTGAAAGCTCACGCTAAGGTTTATCACATGTATCACGAGGAATTTCGATCAACTCAGAATGGCATAATTGGAATCGCACTGCCATGTAATCACTATTTCCATCAGAATGAGGATGACAGTATTACACCTGATATAGCCTTCCAATATGATTGTGGTTGGATGGCCCACCCAATTTTTTCAAAAGACGGTGATTATCCAAAAATTATGAGGAAAAGAATTGATGAAAACAGCAGAATTCAAGGTTGGCCTCGATCAAGGTTACCTAAATTTACACAAAAAGAAGTTGAATATATCAGGTAGGGGTTTTATTGCATATATTATAATGTAGAAGTTGCATAATTTGCTTATATATAATCTTTTGTCATGACATATTATAGAATATATATGCATAAAAATATTTCTCCAGCCGGGGAATTTTTGAATGACTGGGATAAATATGGGTCAAGGTATGGGATGATAAAAATTCACAACATTATATAGCATACAAGTGGATAAACATTTGCGCCGAATCATTCATAATAAACCTGGTTGACACTAGTTATTTATTATGTTGAAAAATTTGAAAAAATTATATGAAATAATATTTTAAAATTTTCATAGAGGTACGTCAGATTATTTCGGACTAAATCACTACACGTCATATATAGCCGTACCTGTTCAGAAGGAAGTTGGTAAATCATGGGCAAATGATCGAGGTTTCTACCAAACAGTGGATCCTAAATGGCCTGTATCTGCAAGTTTTTGGCTCAGGGTTAGTTTCAAAGTGGAGAAATAATTAATTAATTTTACAAATACTACATAACCTAGTTTAATTTACTTCCCATACATATTATATGCATATATACAACAATATACATAAATACATACATAGTTATGTAACTAGTGTGCAATATAAACGTTTAGGTCAACTGAAATTAAAATACATATGTATTAAAGGTGGTGCCTGAAGGATTTGGAGGAATTCTTCGAAAAATAACAAAAGAATATGGAAATCCACCGATTTATGTCCTTGAAAATGGATATTCAGACCTTGGAAACCTAAACGATCTTGACCGAATTAACTATTATTATTCCTACCTGAAAGAAATGACATTAGCTATGAAAGATGGATGCAATGTGAAAAGTTATACAGCTTGGAGTATTATGGATAATTATGAGTGGACGGAAGGTTACAAGTAAGTTTTCTATAAATGTCTTTTAATTGTGTACAGTAGTATTTACATGAATATAACAAATTATAATCTAAAACAATAAAACGTTAACTTTCCGTATATTATAAGTTCAAAAAAAAGTGGACTTGAAACGAAAGCATCGTTTTGTTGGGCGTTTTTATTTTGAACCACTTGAATATCGTTTTTACACAAAAAATTCTTTGGCTGAAAAATTGAAAGAAGTTTTTGCAAAAGTGTAATGTTTGTTGCAAAAAGATTCTTTCTGAGACGAATCAATGTCCTCTCAACATTGAATCTATGAGAACATTCCATTTGCGACAATGGACATCTTTTTGACACAAGAGGACATTTCTCTGAATGTATATATATAATTCGGAAAAAGAGTTAAACAACCACCGCTGGGTCCTACT
>CAKNXH010085457.1:3148-34851 GCA_932178445.1 Andricus quercusramuli | reverse complement strand
CTCTCTCTCTCTCTCTCTCTCTCTCTCTCTCTCTCTATCTATCTATCTATCTCTCTCTCTCTCTTTGATATAAGGATAGCTGTCTGCATCAACAGGACTGTGGTCTTCTGGGGACCAGAGAAGATCATACACGCGACGCAATGTATACAATGCAATGTTTTCCTTGAACCATTCGGACATTCTGAAATTACGTCACAATTGGAAATACTCTATGCAGAGGGTTCAGAGACAATGTGGCAACCTAGTGTCGTTCTTGCTGATTGGCTCTGTTTTCTTATACATATACTATAGATATATACTATACTTTAGATAGGCGCATAAATAATCAGATATGGCAACAATAGCGTGCTAATAAATAGATATTTGGGCAAATTATTCAATTTGCCAGTGATGTCCAGGAAAGTGCGTCAGTGCTTCGTTCATTGTTGAACGTCTTCATTGAGGCCGTAAGAGCATTGGCTTTTTTTAAGTGTCCAACCGACAAGTGGGATGACCTACTTGTTTATATGCTTGTTCAACGTTTGGGCATTGCAACTCGAAAATCATGGGACGACAGCGCACTATCGGCGCTAAAAATGATAAGCATCTGCCTTTGAAGCTTAACAACTCAGACAAAAAAAATGCTCGAGTAATAAATAAATGGTAATTTGAAAGCTGAAAGTGTTCCACGTAAATGAGCTTAAACACGTTGATGTAAATTTTTTTTGCGCTTCGCAGACTGAAAAATGTAAAAAAAAGTGAAGAATTTTGGGCACATTTAAGAAGAATCATGTTTAGAGCATTATTTCTTATATAAGAGGCAATGGGAAAGATTTGAAGAAATTCAAGAATATGAGGAAAAAATTTGTCAACAAATTGCCGTTGACAAATTTGAGAAATAATGAAAATTGTTGCTTAAATTATAAAAATGTACAACTATACTATCTTCAGTTACAATGAAGATATTGAAGCGATTCAAACTCCAAACTCTAACGGATAGGCTCTGTAATTATTTACAATCTCCCGGAAGGATGTCAATGTTTTATTTTTGGTGTAAATTGCGATATTCCTAGGCATTCTTTTTTGTTGAAGAGCAAGTGTCAGAAAGCAGAGGTGGTCCTTTTTTTTCTTCCGACCGCTCGAGCCTTTCTTTGACCCGTGCTACTGAACTCTTGCTACATTCCACCTTACATGAAACCAATTCCAAACCACTTGAACAATCGTTAGCTCTTCCTGCTTCTACGAATCAATATCCTTCCTCCACGCTCAATCCGAACAGCTCAATTTTCACTAATTTGACTAAAAAACTCCGCAGCTGAAGTAATTTCATATTTATCACAAACTAATATCTAACTAAGCCGGGTGGTACTTATTTTTTCCTGTAGGATCAGATGGAGAACGTCACCTTATCAGCGTTCTACTGGACCTAGGAGCTCAGGCTTCCACTGATCCACTGATCCAAAATACAAGAGGTATTGTCGCCATGAAGATATGTTTTCGTATCAATCCTGAATTCAAGTTTTCAGTTCGAACCGTCATCATGTCTAGGCTCACAACTTTTATTCCTCCTTATGGTCTCATCATTGAGGATTGACATCATTTAAAGAGGTTGAAATTGGCAGACCCCTTCGTTTATAAAGGAGGTATATTTGAGATGATTCTGGGTACTGACGTATATGCATATGTGCTTAAGGAGGGATTGAAGAAGCGAGGATCGGGAACTCTAACCATTGGTTTGTTGTCCAGGAGGATATACCTGCAAAATTGCCTCAGTTGTATCATTATGTCATTGTCGCATGATAAAATTAGAGAATTCTCGCACTGGAGAATCTGGATCCATCCACAGGTTCACACTTTCCAGAAGTTCCTCTCGAGATCGTTCCTGGACAAGGCGATTCATACGTATATGTTAAATATCGTGACCTTCGGCTTCAAATTTGCGACCTATCTAACGATACGGACTCTTCCTTAACTGGCTAAGGATGAGGATGATGATAACCCTCTCGCAGGAGCATTTCGCTGGACCCACCACCCACGCAAAATCAACTTTTTTGGGCCCAATATTTAGTGCAGAATTTGTTAAAATTTGTTCAGCCAAAATTAGAATTTGTGCAACACTAGAAGTACCTAATAACTTTAAAACAAACACTGGCGGTGCCAATGAAACGTTTCGCTGGCTCCAACATTATCCAAAATCAACTTCATATAAGCGTATTAGTTTCGTCTTAATTTGTTCAGATTCGTGAAATCAAATCCAACCCCTAAAAACTACCCCCTATGCGGCAAACACTATGGCGGGGCCAGCAAAACGTTTCGTTGGCCCCGACATTATCCAAAATCAACTTTATATGAGCGTATTATTTTCGTCCTAATTTGTTCAAATTCGTGCAACCAAATCCAACCCCTAAAAACTACCCCCTATGCGGCAAACACTATGGCGGGGCCAGCAAAACGTTTCGTTGGCCCCGACATTATCCAAAATAAACTTTATATGAGCGTATTATTTTCTTCTTAATTTGTTCAAATTTGTGCAACCAAATCCAACCCCCGAAAACTACCCTCTATGCGGCAAACAATATGGCAGGGCCAGCGAAACGTTTCGCTGGCCCCGACATTATCCCAAATCAACTTTATATGATCGTATTATTTTCGTCTTAATTTTTTCAAATTTGTGCAACCAAATCCAACCCCTAAAAACTAACCCCTATGCAAGTTAGTTATTTTTTCAGATTTTTAACGAATATGATCTGAAAAAATAACTACTCATAACAGACTGCAAAAATGGTTTATATTAATGATTATTAATGATTATTAATTGTTTGAATAATTTCAAAATATCTTAAGCAAAAAAATATTATTCTTAAAATTCGTTAATTGTGTCATTCATTGCTGTAAAGAATAAATTTTCTCGATTTGTAGAGAAAAAAATTTTGAAACAAACAAAAATTGTTCAAAGAAATAAAAATTATTTTAAAAATTGCTAAATATTATGTAGAAAAAAAAATATTACTCTTATATTCCTTTAATTGTGTCATTAATTCTGGAAAGAAATAATTCTGCACGCTTCACAGGGGGAAAAAATTGTTGAAACAAATCAAAATTGTTTAAATAATTAGCAAACATCCTTAAAAAATGTACTGTTTTCAACATTATTTAATTGTGTCATTATTTTCAGAAAATAATAACTTTTTACGATTTTATGGAGGAAAATTTTTTTAAACAAATGAAAATTGTTCAAATAATTACCAAGTAAGTTAAACAAGAACTACTACTCTTGACATTCATCAACTTGAATTTGATAGAAAACTGCTATTTTGCATTTTTTGGGGCATTTTCCGGGCACAATTAAAGGGGTTCAGGTGTGTCCAAATTAAAAGCTAGTGGGTGGAAATTATTCCTTAAACACTCCTCAAGAGGTGACAATACTTTAGTTGACAAAAAATGTATAACAAGTACTTCGTTTTCCCATTTTTTTGAAAATCGAGCTTTTCCCATTTAAAACCCCATGTTAATTTCAAAAGCCCGGGGGCACGGGTTAACGTTGAATGAAAAAAAAATGAAAAATTACGGAATTTCTTTTTCCGGAAAACGAACAAAATGGGGGGGTTTTATCACCAAAAATCGAAAGTCGAATTTTTACAGGTATAAATTTGGACCACCCTGATGTTGATATTTGGCATTTTTGAATATTACTATGGGGTGAAAAGCAATCTTTGGAATTTTATGAAGGTCATTTCGATACCTGCCTGTTACAAAAAACCTCTCTTGGAGTGATCGTCTAAAACGACCACTCTGGCGTTGTTCGTCTAAAAGAACCACTCCGTTTTTTGATTTGGCCCCTCGTTTTAGTACGCATACTTACACGGAAAACAGCAGATAGGTTTAGTAATTATCACTCTCCGGTTCAATATATTATTTAAAAATATTTTGAATTCGCTGATTTCAAGGAATGCAAGGGATTCACGAAATTCACAGAATTCACAGAATTCACGGAATTTACGGAATTCACGGAACTCAAGAAATTCGAGTAACTTAAGGAATTCAAGGAATTCACATAATTCACGGAATCCAAGGAATTCACGGATTTCACGGAATTTAAGGAATTCACGGAATTTGAGGAATTCACGGGACTCAGGGAACTCACGGAATTCAAGGAATTCACGGAATTCAAGAAATACACGGAATTCACAGAATTCACGGAATTCATAGAATTCATAGAATTCACAGAATTCACGGAAGTCACATAATTCACGGAATTCATAGAATTCACGGAACTCACAGAATTCACGGAATTCACAGAATTCACGAAATTCACAGAATTCACAGAATTCACGGAATTTACGGAATTCACAGAATTCAATAAATTCGTTGAATACAAGCAATTCGCGGAATTCAAGGTCTTCACAGAATTTAAGAAATTCACGGAACTCAAGAAATTCGAGTAATTTAAGGAATTCAAGGAATTCAAGGAATTCAAGGAATTCAAGGAATTCAAGGAATTTACATAATTCACGGAATTCGAAGAATTCACAGAATTCACGGATTTCACGGAATTTAAGGAATTCACGGAATTTGAGGAATTCACGGGACTCAGGGAACTCACGGAATTCAAGCAATTCACGGAATTCAAGGAATACACGGAATTCACAGAATTCACGGAATTCATAGAATTCACAGAATTCACAGAATTCACGGAATTCACGGAATTCACGGAATTCACAGAATTCACGGAATTCACAGAATTCACGGAATTCACAGAATTCACGGAATCCAAGGAATTAAAGGAGTTCACAGAATTCAAGGAATTCACAGAATTCATGGGATTTGAGGAATTCACGAAATTAAGAGAATTCACGGAAATCGCAGAATTCGCAGAATTCGCGGAATTCACAGAATTCTAGGAATCCAATTAATTACAGGAAATCAAGGAGTTCACAGAATTCAAGGTATTCAAGGAATTTACGGAATTAAAGGATTTTATGGAATTGAAGGAATTAAAGAAATTCACGGAATTCAAGGAATGTACGAATTGAATTCTGTGCATTCCTTGAATTCTGTGTATTCCTTAAATTTCGTGAATTTTTTGAATTCCGTGAATACCTTGAATTCCTTGAATCCGTAAATTTCATGAATTCTGTAAATTCTGTGAATTCTTTGAATTCCGTGATCCGTGAATTCCTTAATTTGCTTAAAATCCGCGAATCCAAAATATTTTAAAATAATATCTTCATTATATATTGAGTAAGTATGCATACTAAAACGAGGGGCATAAAATTCCAAAGGTTGCTTTTCACTCCATAGTAACATTCAAAAATGCCAAATATCAACCTCTAGTATTCATAACGAAACAGGTCCGAAGATTCGTCACTTAAAAAAGATAGAAAATTAGAAGTACAAATAGTACAAACAGCGTACAAACGTATGCAAAAAGAAAATTTGAAAAATTAAAATTTCGGGGGGCAGTCCCGAAATTTTGATTTGTCTCTATCTGGGCAACCAAGAGGGTATAAACGAAAATATCGAATGGACGAACAGTACAAACGACGTACAAACGTATGAAAAAGGAAAATTTGAAAAATTCTAATTTCAGGGGGCAGATACGCAATTTTGGTTTGTCTCTATCTGGGCAACCAAGAGAGTACAAACGAAAATATGAAATGGACAAACAGTACAAATGACGTACAAACGTATGCGAAAGAAAAATTTGAAAGATTCAAATTTCGGAGGGCAGATACGGAATTTTGGTTTGTCTCTATCTGGGCAACCAAGAAGGAACAAACGAAAGTATGAGATGTAGAAACAGTACAACCGACGTACAAACGTATGCAAAAGGAAAATTTAAAAATTTTAAATTTCGGGGGGCAGATACGGAATTTTGGTTTGTCTCTATCTGGGCAATCAAGAGGGTACACACGAAAATATGAAAGGTACAAACAGTAAAAATGAAGTACAAACGTATCCAAAAGGAAAATTTGAAAAATTCAAATTTCGGGGGGCAGATACGGAATTTTGATTTGTCTCTATCTGGGCAACCAAGAGGGTACAAACGAAAATATGAAAAGTACAAACAGTACAAACGACGTACAAACGTATGCAAAAGGAAAATTTGAAAAATTCCAATTTCGGGGGGCAGTCCCGAAATTTTGATTTGCCTGTATCTGGGCAACCAAGAGGGTACAAACGAAAATATGAAATGTGCGAACAGTACAAACGACGTACAAACGTATGAAAAAAGAAAATTTTGAGAAATTTTAATTTCGGGGGGATGCGTGAAGTTAACCCCCCGAAATCAATTTTGCCCGTTATTTGGTAACCAAGAGGGTACAAACGAAAAGGTTGAATGTACAAACAGTACAAACGACGTAAAAACGTATGTAAAAATGAAATTTGAAAAATGTGAACTTTGGGAGGCCAACTTCACGGGGTCAGTGTCGCGGCTGACGGAACATATCGCTGGCTCTGGCATAGTGTTTGCCGCATTGGGGGTAGTTTATAGGGGTTGGAGTTGGTTGCAAAAATTTGAGCAAATTATGACGAAAATGATACGCTTACATAAAGTTGATTTTGGATAATGTCGGGGGCAGCGAAACGTTTCGCTGGCCCCGACAAAGTATTCATTGCATAGGGGTTGTTTTTGAGGGTTGAAGTCGGTTGCACAAATTTCAACAATTTAATACGAAAATAATAGGATCATATAGAGTTGATTTTGGACAGTGTCGGGCCTGGTGGAATATCTTGCTGGCTCCGTCATGATGTTTGCTGCATAGGGGGTAGTTTTTGGGTGTTGAAGTTGGTTGCACAAATTTGAATGAAATAATATGAGGATAATACGCTCATATAAAGTTGATTTTGGATAATGTCGGGGCCAGCGAAACGTTTCACTGGCCCCGCCAAAGTGTTTGTTGCAGAGGGGGTAGTTTTTCGGGGTTGGATTTGGTTGCACAAAGTTAAAAAAATTAAGATAAAAATAATACGCTCTCATAAAGTTGATTTTGGACAGTGTCGGGGCTGGAGAAATATTCTGCTGGCTCTGGCATAGTGTTTTCCGCATAGCGGGTAGTTTTTAGGGGTTGGATTTGGTTGCATAAATTTGAACAATTTAAGACGAAAATAACACGCTCATATAAAGTTGATTTTGGATAATGTCGGAGCCAGCGAAACGTTTCGCTGGCACCGCCAGTGTTTTTTTGAGTTATCAGGTACTTCCAGTGTTGCACAAATTCTAATTTTGGTTGAACAAATTTGAATAAATTCTGCACTAAATATTGGGCCCAAAAAAGTTGAATTTGCGTGGGTGGTGGGGCCAGCAAAATGGTCCTCCCTCTCGCTACTGATCTCTTAAGAGAAGAGATATACGACGTTGACTTGCTTTCAGGTGCCGACTCATCGGAGCAGACTCGAGAGAAGGTTCGAGAGGTCGACTCATTATTAAGAGCTGGAGATTTCTGTTTTATAAAATGGCTCTCGAACCGAGAAAATGTTTTGGAAGGAATTCCACCATCATCTACAGCTGGCCAACAAGAAAACTATTATTAAGAAAACAGAGTTTGTGGTTCTCACTAGGCACAGGCACTTCAGCAAACCCTTCATTGCTAATATCGCAGGTCATTGCATAGAAGCGAGGAATGTGCTGAAGTACTTCGGAACCTATATCGTCGAAAAGCTGACCTTCGGGATGCAAATCGCAAAAGCAGCAAGCTCCATCTTATTGTACGGAGCAGAAGTGTGGGCAGATGCTCTAAATGTAGATTGCCGGCGTAAACGACTATTAGCGGTACAGTAGAAAGGTGCCCTCAGAGTGGCTTGCGCATATAGATCTGTGTCCGTTCCAGCTGTGTTGGTCATTGCAGGATGCATCCCCATTGACCTCCAGGCAGCCTAGAGGAAGGAAATTTACGAGAAAGAACACAAAGAGTGGATACGACCATCTTAACTGTGGAGAGAGAAAAGAAAAGAGAGGAACAATTGAGGGATGGAGAGTAAAGACGTCCCTAAGTAACTCCTCCAAGATGTCGAAGCCGACGAGACCGATGCGCAATCAAAGCGCTGTTCAGGACGACGCATACATCTTGGATGGAGAAAAAGGGAAGAAGAACTGAGGTTGAACAACACTAACCAAGCTGCCGAAGACTGACGAGCCCGTTGTGCAGCACCATCGCACTAATGAGGACGATGCGTGCATCTTGGTTGGGCAGGGCACAGATGAAGTATGCTAATGAGGACGATCCGCGCTTCTCACACGGAACAAACTAGAAATCGACACCAAATAAAACAACTGGTGAAAAATGGAAAGAGACTTTCTCACAGGGTCGAAGGCCGGCGAGCCCGAGAAGAGACCACTGTCCCTACTACCGAGGACGACGCGTAACCTGGCTAAAGCTAGATGAAAGAAGACCAAGTGGGAAAAAAAGGTAGGCATGACGATTTCATATTAATACAGGCAGGGAATAGAAGAGAAAAGCCTAGGTTATTGGCATGGGGCTCCGAAGCAATGCGGTAAACATTACTTCAGAGCCGCATGCCAATAACATAGGACTCTGAAGTAATGCGATAAGCGGTTCCGAAGTCCTGGGTTGGCAGGGAAAAGGGGGGTTTAAGTCAGTAAGAATCTGACACTACCCATTCTAAGATTCGCCTTTAATTAAAGACAAATGCTAGAATGGGTGTCTTATGCAAGATTTCCTCTCCTACATTAAAAAAACAATACTTTCAGAGCATTAGGGTCTTAGTCCAAGCCAAGATTTTCATGCCGAGTCTGTGGGCCCTCAAATTGGATAGGGATTAATGTCTGCCTTCTGATTACGTTAAAACTTGGCTGAAAGTCTGCGCGGAACTATCAGAACTTGTATAATTGATCATCTCATGCTGGCTGGGCTTGACATCGGAAGTCTCTTGTGAATTGCACGGCCTCGGTGATGCCTCCAAAAAGGCGATTGGAGCAGTCGTATATTTACGAGTTGAATTGATCACTGGGGAAACCAACGTCACATCCGTGATGGCAAAAATTAAGATCGCTCGGAAAGGAGAAACATCAATTGCAAGCTTCAATTGGTGTGCTGCACTTCTTCCAGTTCGTGTGGTGGCACATATGAGATTTGTGCTAAGTTTATCATCTTCAGTATCTTCTTACTTGTGCTCGGACTCTGCTAATACTCTGGACTGGGCGCCCGAGAACATTCGCCTAAATTTTAACATAAGAAGTGAGGAAAGTGCATTACTCCATCTAAATGATTCACTTCTAAAAGCCGAAGTAAAGAAAGCAAAGGTTGAAAAATACTGCCAGCAGGTAGTCGACAAGAAAATGCACGGAAACTTTCACAGAAATGTAGAAAAACAGTCCTTGTCAAAGGAGCAAACTTTTGTTCCGTCAAATCATCAGGGCTCAATTCAGGTGCAGAGCGTTTTATTTTCGCATGTCAAGACAATGTCAATACTACCTTAGGATACCGTGACCTAATGTTATGTCAACGAGTTCCCAGCGATAGGTGAAAAGCATGTCATGCACACGCTGAGTACCTAGAACATGCTCTCCGGGTGTCCCACCCACGCGGGGACGACGTATCTCTACATACATAATGCGGCCCTAAGAGTGCTTTATTGCCGCGGCACTGCTCTGCCGAACGCTCCGAGGAATATTGAGTAAATTATCCAAAACCAAGAGTGCCAAATTTTCTGGAACTAGAATTTTCGGGCAGCAGTATCCGTTGCATACTCGAGGCCTGTCATCGTTCTCCACAACTTCAAGAAACAAACTATATTCGTGATTGAATTTTTGGCTCCGTCCGTGTACAACATCGCAGCCAGGAGAAGAAAAAGGAGGAAAGGTATCAAGACCTTGAAAAGGAGCTGAAACGACTGTACCCAAAATATTCGGTTGAAGTAATTGTCCTTGTGATCGGTGTTTTCGGAGGTGCAAAACGATGACTGGTTCATCACTGTAAGGCCATACTGGCGTGCCAAAAATATGCCAAGGCATTTGCGAGATGGGTGCAGAATGCTGTTATCCTGGGGTCGCTTCGTGTCCTTAAGGCACACAATCGTGATCCCTATTGAAAATTCCCGCGTCATTAATTGCGTCGTAATCTACGTAGTAAACTACGTAGTAAACAACGTCGTAAACTACGTTGTAGACTACGGAGCAAACTCAGTATTATGCGACCACCTGGAAGGCGTGAGATGTAGAGTCGCGGAATAGAAGACTCAAGGTGCATGCTTTTGTTCAAGTGCATAACCATTCGTGACCCGATATCAAGGGATCTGAGCTCATTAGGGTGGTTAAAAAAAATCGACATTTTTTTGAAACCCCCACATAAAAACTTCCGGAAAGGTGTAAAAAGATAAAAATTCAATTTTAATTCAGACGCTATCGCAGAGCATAGAGGAAGATTATATTCTATCTCTTTTATAGGATACGACTTACCACGTTCATTCGATATATAGTATTTCAACTTTTGAATGCATAATTTGAATTTTCTGTTAAATAACATAACGCACTCAAATTGGAGTATTTTCTAAAAGTATTGATGCGTAATTATCAACAGAAAAATATTGCAAAGGAATTTGACTCATATTATCACCTGCACATGAATTTGATATCAACAAAGCAATAAACTTATTATTAGTAAATTCTTTATGACAGAAAAAAGTTTAGTCATACTTTTATGTACGTTTTTTCATCTTATTTATTATTATACAAGATTAATATACAAAGTCTCTCAATGTTTAAGCGACTATTTTTTAAAAAGGTGTAATTTTAAGGTCCGTGACTTTTTGAAACTTAAATTTTCCCCATCCCTGGTTCGAAATGTTGAAAAATCGTCAATAAAAGTTTTTAATTTCTTTCATAACTGACAAATATGTACTAATGGGCTACTACATTCATTTATATGCATTATATTCAAACAAAAAGCAAAGTTAATATAAAAATAAAGAAACCTTATTTTTTAGCATTTTCATTATAAACTTCAACCCTATAGACGATTAATGTCAACGTAAGATTGCCTAAGTAGCTTGTACATCAGAATAAACAAATTCAGTTCACTTCGAATGCATAATACTTTCATTATGTATATGAAATACTTTGTTTTCAAACCCACAACCTCTAATATGCCGTACTTATAGGAAAAACCTTACGTAATGACATTTTTTTAAGTCGAATTTTCAATTGCCAGCTAGGTATAAGAAAATAAGCCGCAATTGCAAAGTCACTTACGTAAGTTTTTCCATAGTGCGGCAGTAATCCAAGAAAAATATTTGGATGAAACATTAAAAGAAAACGTTATGTGCCTGAATTTAAAATCTTCCATACTGTCAAAATAGGATAGATCGTTCATCGTAAGTGTCAAATTGCATGCTGAAACAGATTTAATCTAATCATAACCTATACATGTTGTCTTACGCGATAAGTTGTGATATTACGCTTCAATAATCCAAATCTCTTCAGTAGGTCTTCTGCATTTGTAAAAATAAGGAAGCAATTATGAGGTTAAATTTGTCATTCATTTTACTGACAATATTTATCACAGCTATTCGTAGGTAAGTTTATTAAAATATATTATTAGCAGAATTTTAATGCATAGAATTTTCTCAATGACAAAAATAAAATAATATTTGTTATCATTTATAGCATTAGCTATTTCTTAAGGTGAAGTTTCGTATCGGCGACCGAAACATGCGACTTGATTTACGCGAAACAAGTCGCGCGATCCGTGATTCATGATGGGTTGCCTATAAGGCGGCTGGAGACAAGCGACTAGGTCACTGTTTAACACGTTGTCTTGAGGAGAAGAATTTTTAACTAAATAGTCGCCACTTTTTACCAAATAGTTGAATTTCCAACTCAAATACTTGAATCCTAAACTAAAAAGGATTCATTCTCAACCGGAACTCTCATCCTTACCCAAAAAATTGATTTCCATCCGAAAGACAAATTTTTAACAGAATAAATAAATTTTCAACATAACACTATGAAACTTAACCAACTAGTTAATTCAGTTTTTAATTTTTTCGTTCCTCAAAATTTTTTACTTAATAATTGCATTTTTGAGCTAAAATAGGTCAATTTTTAACAAAAAATGGAGTAGCTAATTTTGTACACGATTGTTTCATTTGCAGGCAAACTAGATAACTAAGTTGCTTGAATAAATAGGCAATTTCATTATTTATACATTAAATTTTAAAAAAATTAAGAAACATTGAATTTCATTTCTGAATCTTCAAAAATTTTATATTTTTAAAATTACTTCAAACATACGTCAGCCATACGTTGAATCTTTTGTAATTCAGGGAAAAGATTGTGAAGCCTGCGGTAAATAAATAGGAATTTTCAAACTTCGTGGATTAAATACAAAAATTCCAAAAAACATAGAATTTCATTTTTAAATCTTCAAAAATTGTAAGTTTTTAAAATTACGCTGGACATACGTTAGCCATACCTTGAACATTTTGTAATTTAGGGGGAAAAAATGCAAAGCCTGTGACAAGTAAGTCCCTTACATGTAGATCCTTGTGAAATTTGCTTTTTGCATCACATATGCAAGGATGTTGACGCACAATTTCTATCAGTTTCGAATCATCCATAATTATGTATAATAGATGGTAAACAATATTTTCGAAAACTCAATCGCGTCGGCTAAGCGGCTAGATTGCTTTTCGAGCAGTCTACTTTTAAAGACAGTGAACTTCAGAACATAGCTTTTTATTGAAAAAATAATAGGAAAAATCTAAAAAAATTCATGGTGGTACTTTAAACATTCTTAAACAAATTACCATTAAAAAATTGCAGAATATAACAAAGTGTTCGTTTCTGTACATAAATAAACAACTATACTATCTTCAGTTCTAATGAAGGTAATGAAGTGATTTAAATTAGAAAGAGTCAGTTGAACTATCTATAAATATCGCAATTCGCACTAAGAGACAAAAAGCGCATATTTCTGTCAAATTGTAAATAATTACAAATAGTTCAACAAACTACCTCTAATTCAAATCACTTCATCATCTTCAATACGACTGAAGATAGTATATTTGTATATTTATGTACAGAAAACAAACAATTTGTTTTATTCTGTAAATTTCCCAACAACAATTTGTTCAGAAATGTTTAAAGTACCACCATGCATTTTTTTAGATATTTCCTGTTATTTTTCCAATAAAACCCTTGCTCCAAAGTTCACTGTCGTTAAAATCTATACATTTTTTTTACTTTTTATCAGATTTTTGGATCTGCAAGCTATACAATTTTTTTGGCATGTTCGTTTCAGGTTCATTAACGTAAAACATTTTGACCTTTAAAATAATTCTTCATTGATCGAGATATCATTTCGTCTTGCCTTACTTTTTTGACGTCAAAGGCCGTGATTTATAGCCGCTCATTGGGATTCCTACATTAGCGCGTTGGGTCACATAAAAGGGCTCAATAAGATCCAATGAGAAACAGTCATGAACTGAAACGCGCGATTTGATTCATGTGACTCCTGTCGCCCATACGGAACTCCACCTTTAGCGGAAGGTATGTAGGGCAAATGCAAATCTTTTTTTGTTCATACTGACAAATGGGGAGAATCAAATCAAAATTTTTTTTGTTAGTTAATTACAACTGTGCTAACAATTTTGGAATTTTATCAGGGTTGCAAGAGTTATAGATTTGTTCTTGAAATGAATTCTGCTAGTAACTAAAAAAATTGGTATTTGGAAATTGTACAGAAATATACTTTATCAACATTTTTGCAGAATTGAAGGCTATACCGGAAAATCATATAACAGCCATCTGATGTTTCTCGGTCTATCATTTGTCGCTCCTTAAGAACATTTTTATCGTAGAAGGTTTATACTTTGCATGAATATTTAGCAAGCTTAGAGTTTTCAAAGAAAATGTTTCATGCAAGGAAAAAATTGAAGAATAGGTTAGTGTCTAGAGAAGATATGAGAGAAATGGGTGATAATGGGTGTTAATGAAAGGATATGATAAGGAAAAACGATGGTAGATTGCCGGATAATAGAAGGGGAAGGGGAAAGAGGTGGACGGAATGACAGAATTAGGAGGGGATGAGCGAGGAGAGAAAAACAGGCAGCGAGAGAAAGAGAGACGGACCTTTATTTTTTTTAACTTCGAATTAAGTTTGCAAGGAACTCACGATTCGTGCCAAAAAGATGGGAATTAAAAAAAATTAAATGAGACATAATGAAAGTACTAATTGTAAATATTAGCGATTTTTATATTGTTTTATCAGGAATATAACTTTTTTTCAGAGCACATTGTGAACAAGACTGGTCGTTTCCGCAAGATTTTCTGATAGGAGCAGCTTCCGCCGCATATCAGGTGGAAGGAGGATGGAACGAAAGTGGTAATGATTAACAAATATTATTTGTCGCTTTGAACCACATATATTTTGTAAAAGATGACGTAACAGTTAATCTACCGTTAACTAATTTTTACACAGACATACTTTATGTTGATCTCTTGATAACTGTTCTGTATTGGGCCACTTACTGTCGATATATAATGTTTACTTTTTTATGTATAAGATTCTATTGGAATTAATTATAATAATTCATTCTGAATTTTCCAGAAAAATGCACATGCATCATGTTAACTGTGTTGTTTCCTAGTTTGGAGCTTTAATCAAAAGTAAAATTAATTAAACTTTGCATAAAAACGTGTGTGCTTCTACACTATTCACGAGCACCTAATGTGGCGTATGATACTTAAGGGGGTAGTCTGGTAATTGACGCTTCTTTAAAGCTGTTTTCGCGATTCGAAAAATAAAATAAAGAGCAATCATTTTAAATTTTTTATATGTTATTATGGATATATAAAACTGTACACGATCTTTTTTTTTTTTTGTTTACAAAATTTTTTTAGTTTTTTTACGGACAAAATGAGCATCTTAAAAAAAAAAGGTATATGGCTGGCCTAGGTGATTGCGCCACTTCAGGACACCTGAATAAAACAAATCAAGTTGATTATTGTTCTGTAAGCTTGTCATTCTGGCCTGAGCTAGGATTTTTCATGTTGAGTGGAAAATAACAAAATGGCGGACTTCTAACAGAAATACAACTTTTTTTCAACTTTTTTCCTCGGAAATCGGGCTAGAATTCAGAAAATAATAAACGGAAAGAAATACACTAGTTCCCGCAATAGACACTGATGCGTAGGACAACGAATTGACATTTTAGCTTGATCGGTGCAATTGAATGTTTTTAATTACCCGGGCCGACCGAAAAAACGTTGTTTTGAGAAAAACGCGTCTAGCTTCAATAACAGATTTTTTTAGAAACCTCCTTCACTCATCGGCTATGCCTCGTGCATACAAACAAACTTTCGGTTTCCTCATGAGGATCATTTTCAGCAATTTTTTCTGCCCTAAGACTCGATCTGGCTATTTGAGAATTGTCAGACGTTGCCTTCCGACCGTTTGCTGCTGTTTTGCGGCTCACAGCGCACAACTACGAAACGCTCTTGACCATGTGCTGTAGCTTTGTGAATTTTTCATATTTCAGTCTAAAATTTTTGCAATATACTCTCAATATATTTTACTTTCGAAATGTGTAAGAAAAAAAATATTATTTTCAATATTTAGTTACCTGACTACCCCCTTACATTTGTGTACAGCTATGTAAATGCATGCTTAAATATTAATAAATTTTGTCCAATGTCAAAATATTCTTTTTGCAACACCCACCTCAAAAGTTGACGTTTGCATGCATGTAGATGGTACCTAAAGTACCTTATTTGAGCAGAATGTGCGTGAAAAATTCTTTGCGCATGCGCAGTTTGAAGATGGCTTACTTTAGACACTGGTGAAAAAGCTGCGCATGCGCACTTTCGACAAGAGGTCCTTTAGACGCTGGCATAGGTAACTTTAAACACTGGTGTTGGTATCTTCTTGAAATAGATTTAGATTTAACTTGAACAAATGTTTTAATGATTGAAGTTTTGTTTTTATGGCTTCGTAGCCTTCTCTCCCCCCACGGGGGGGGGGGGGGGAAAAAAAAAAAAAAGCCAAAAAGTTTTTTTTTATAAATTTTTTTCCAAAAAATTTTTTTCATCCAATTTTTTTTTTCAAAAATCTTTTTTTTCAAAATTTTTTTTCAAACATTTTTTTTGCACAAAAATTTCTTTTTAACGTTTTTTCGAAAGAAATTTTTTTTCAGAACATTTTTCTCAAACACTTTTTTTCAAACATTAAAAAAAAAAATTTCTCAACAAAATTTCTTTACTCCACTCTATGCAATATAAAATTAGTATTTTTCGTTACCACCTCCTAACAACTTTTTCGGACGGGCGATGCAAAAAATAGCGTGTGATACACGTGTGCGTAGGTGATTAGTAACTCGTGTTACACAAATAACTATAGCGAAATATGCTTTTGATATCGTGATACTAGTTTACATGCGTAATCATGCTCGTGATCCTTCTCCGTCTGTATTAAGGGGAAGTACGCAACTTTTTCGACAAAAATCTTATGAAAAGATTTCTAACTTACACGTGGCTAGCTTGAACCACTTCTAACCTTCCGGCGGGCGCGCCTTTTGGGGTCACACAAGCGGGCGCGCACCGCACTCCGTGCGGCTGACCGAAGATCGATTTATTCGGACAAAATGCGCGTTTTGGTAATCTGTGGAGGGATTATTTCGAAGAAAAACATTATTCTGAATGAATCGCAATTTCTTTGGAAACATTGGAACCGCAATAAACACTTAACATTTAACATAAACGTGCACCTCACTACGTGTGGTGGAGGTAGGCACGAGACTGGGAATGCGCTCCACTCAGTACGGCGGATCTCGACTGCTGACTTTCACAGACGGAATGCGACTGATAGAAATTTTTTTGGCGAGTCCTCTGCATGCGAATCTATCGAAAATAATGTGAACTAGGATTACATCTTGCCCTCAAGGCATTTACCCCTTTTCTTCCCACCGAAATTCAAGCAATTTTGGTTGTGCCGCACGCAGTGCGGTCACGCGCCCGCCGGAAGGTTGAATGAAAAGTGCTCGCCTATCCCAGTTTTTTTCTGAATATGTTCCTTGGAATTCATGGAAATGCGGCAAACGAATTTCCACGTGTTATTATGTAACTTCGACGATTGGTGAGTCGCGAAAAGTAATTATGAAGAGTGGGAAGCTACTGCCTTCAAAATATACATTGATCAATGAGTGTGGTTATTATAGTTTAATCCGTTGATTGTTAACATGTCAATTTAAGTGATTAATAAATGCTAAGTTAACCACGTTCGTGCGGAGCATTTTTGAGCACTTTGTGAGGAATTTTTGGAAAATGTTTTTGTCACTCGTTTTCCTATTTTTGATTGAATGCACTGTCAGAAAAATTATAAGATTGTATGGTTTTAGCGTTTTTTGTTTACTGTGACGCAATAATTGAAAATGAGTATAAACGGTTTTTGACGCTAGATTTTTCACAAAAATTGGAGGGAAAATCCAGATGCCAGAATTTTTTTTTCTAAACATCATTAATTTCTATGAGATACTGATTCCATGGAGAAATATCAGCTCAAGGTGAATTAATCTGCTGGAATTTATACGCTGTTAATCGCCCGTTTCTGATGGCCTCCGTAATCTCTTCATTATCGGTGCGACTCATCAAAAAGCGATAAGTAGAAACGCTCGATTATGATCAGCCGCATTTATGATCCATGTTTCTCATTCTGTCTCGCTAATGTTTATCCATCCAATAAATTCGTATCTACAATATATATTTTACGGATTTATCTACTTGTATCAATGGGTTTCAAATGTTTACGTTATCATTTATTTGAAAATTGCAGTTTCTCATTTTAAATACAAATATCATTGACCGTGATATTCACTTGTCGTGTCTCAGTTCTCTCTAACAAGTCGTCTCTTTACTTGTATTGCTTCCTCTCAATCGAATCATTCAATTCCATAATCATTCTCCTTACATTTGATTAGGTCGAAAAAAAAACTTCTTACGATGTCCACATAAATTATTCTTTCATTTCAAATTTTGAATAAAATATTTTCTGATTTCGGAATTTTAAATTTAAATGAACAAAAATAAAGATTTTTCAGAGGTCAACAGATTCAGGTTGCGGTCTTCTTTGTGTATAGTGGATTGTAAATGAAAACCCTTTATTGGACTTCAATATCTCGATTGATGAAATGAAAGTACCTCCATTAAAATGCAAATGTAATAAAACGACGGGCAAAGATGAGAGTCTTAATGAATTTTTTAAAAACCGTCTAGGAAATTGGGTGCATTAGACGTCCGTTAGAGTCTACACATTAAAACCTTTGTTCTAGAGAAATGGTTGTCTTGATACGTTTGACCAATATCTTCCTTATTAAATTTCTGTAATCTACTTCATTGTATTCTGCTGTTCAATCTGGTTGCATATGATTACTTTGTTTGTAATGATATCTTATATTATTACTCATTTGTATCGATATTTGATTGAAAAACCAATTATTGAATAAATAATAAAATAACTAAATAAAAGGTGCTCGCTTAGTGGCATTTACTCTGAAGTCTATTGGGATAATCAGAGTATAATTTAGTACCACGCTAGATTTTAACCAATCGCAGGTCAGCACGAAACATCATCATTGGATTTTCCAGTAATTATATAGTAGTATTGCGAAACAGTGCAAGTTGTAAAGAGCATAGCAGGATGAGCATGCATGTGCTGCATCCGGCCCGATCAGGTTCATTTTTTCACCATAAGATGGCATCGATCGGTAGTGGAATACCCTGGAGTATCATTTACCAAAAATGATTTTTATGGGAGTTATGGCTACCCCAAAAGGGAAATGGCTTAATGGTATACATACATACATGAGGGTTAGAAGGAAAGTCGAAAAAATCGTTTGTCTTGAGAACGGCTTAAACGATTTTGATGGGCAAAAAATATATTATAGGACTCAATAGTAGGATGCTGAACAAAATTTATTAACTTTTCTCCACAAAAAAAACCTAAAAAAATTTTTGAAATTTTGTCCATGTGTTTTTTTTCGAGTAAGGTAAAGGCACCAGTGAGGGGCATGCGACCAATATTAAATTGCATATAAATATGTCCGGGGAATAATTTTGAAAGCAGTGTATAAAAAATATTCAAAAATCGATGCTGTCATCAGGACGCGCGCCTCTCGCTATTACTCTTTTATAAGTAGGGAGAGCATTCAGCAAGAATGAGCGAGTCTGTGCATTTTCATTTTTTCTTTCAAATAACGTACAAAATGAGGCGTGGAATTTCAGTCAGTGAATTTGTGTGTCGGTAAGAAATTGTCTGGAGGGCAAAGGTTTATATAATGATTCAGTATGAGTAATAACATTCACCGGTCCGAGAATTCCTAAAGGAACAGATGAGTGACAGTATCAAGGAAAATGTATTACAAGGAGAATCAGTCGTGTTTGGAGTGGAAAAAACGTTATTGCCGTTAACTTTAATGTTTTTTTAAAACTTTTCTCTAACTTTGATGGTCATTCTTATTGCAAAAATCTTTGAAAAGTGTGTTCTTAAAGTCGCGCCTCAGTGAATCGTTTGAAGGTTAAGGTGTCTAGTGTATCAAATAATAACAGCCTCTACACGGGGGTGGAGGCACATGATACTAAGCGATAAAAAGTACTTACGCAGTGGATTTAATCAAACCTTGTAAATGATCAATAGCATCTCGTGTGTAATTCGGTACAATCACTCTTTATCTCCGATTTTAGATTTACAGAGGCGGTATACCATAACCTCGAAATAATGCACTTGTCAATTTCCAAGAGTTCAACTTGATTTGACATTTTGCCAGTCTCTCCAATCGAAATTTTGCGATAATTTGCGAATCACTTCATCTAAATATCATTTTTACGACAATTCCAGTACGCGAACCTATTGGACTGGAGGAAAAAAATTGCGATCGAAAGATTTCGCACTCTTGTCGATTGACTTTGTTGACAATCAAACAGCTGACCGACCGTACGGGCCATACGGCTGTTTTCTGCTGATCAAACTTTGAAAGCAGACGCTTGGATATGATTGGTCGAAGGTCAAGAGCATTTTTAGTCATTATTTTTTTAATGATGTTCTAGTAACAAATCGCCTGCTAGAATTTGAGCAGATGAATTTCCATTTTCGTCGAACAATCTGATTCTTTATATCATCCTGTTTTTCCTCAAGTCATATTTTCATAAAAGTATACAATCTTCGCATTCGAATACTATTAAAAATAGTTATTGTACGTTTTCTACTCATTTGCTTCATCAGTAACAAACATCAACAATTTTAGACCCTATCACGTGTTTCTGTCACTAAAAGGTTCCAAACAGTCATTCGAAGGTGCACAGGTTTCACTCACCCATCCACTTGTATGAAGCACCCAAAAATCAATAATTATTAACAAGCAATTTGGACATTGCTGCCATCATGCTTTTAGTATCAAAAAATAACTACTTCACTTATACTTACAACAAAAAATCGTGATTAAGGCGTATACAACAGTGAAATGTTAAATATTGTACTCTTGAGAACTAACACTGTCACTCACTGGTGTCTTTACCTTACCACTTTCATCTTTCACCAAAAAAATCTTCGATTCAAGTCCTCTTACATGAACCGCATACATGAACAATCTGTATGAGAAATGTACTAAAATAGTTCCCCGTCTATTTGAACGCCTGTAGTCAGCCCCAGGGATCCGACCGAAACGAAAGAAAATACTTTCGTGATTTTTGTTCTGTTTCCATACTGCCAAAACGTAACTATATTCACTCGGCTTAGGTTACGTTATTCAAAATACCGAAATTGTAACGAAATTTTTTAATCACGCGTATTTTGAAAAAAATAGTTTATTCGAATCCTTGTGCACCTGATGTAAATATTAAAAGGCAGGCAGGTAAAATATCAAGTTATAACACTTTCGTTTTTAATTTTGTTCCAATCTGTCAAAAAGTAACGGAAAGTAAACAAAAGATTCGGTACTTTTTGGATAACTTAACGTAACGAAACGATAGTTTCGGACGAATCCCTGGTCAGCCCACAATAATTGAAGTTCCCAGAGACCACCACGTGGAGGTTACAGTAAGATTTTGAACCCCTTTCATGGGGTGCTTTCTTATCCTGAGTACCCTCGCCTCTCACGAACCAATGTGCTGAATTATCGTGAGTCAATGCCTCTTACGGATCGGCGTTCTTCTTGGATTTCTGATCCATTTAGGACCAGCAGGTACGATGGATTTCAACACGAACTCTATCTGTGAGTGATCTGAGAGGGTGCGTTCATCTGAAATTCTCCACTTCTTGATAGTATCTCCAAAATTACTGGTACAGAGAGTGATGTCAATGACTTCCTCCCTAACTGAGTTACCGAACGTCGGGGTGTTTCCCGTATTAAGAATATCTAAATCTGTGGTGATTAGGTATTCCAGTAGGTCATTAGCTTTTTAGTTGATGTCCGTGGTGCCCCGCAAGGTATGGTGGGAATTCACATCGCATCCCAACAGAAAAGGAATACCCCTTACCTTGCAATATTCCACCAGTGTACATACCTCCACTGGTGGGTTGATATCGCTGTCATAAGGAAAATAAGGCGATCCTAGAACTGGCCTTCCTATTCCTTTGAGATCCGTGACTATCACCATCAGATTTCTTGAACGTAGCTCAAGCAGCGGAACAGCGTTAACTCCCTTCGCCAGTATGCAGGTCATTGGTTTGGCCGCCTTGGGGTCCCTCAAACAAAAAATATCAGCCCCCCCCCCCCTAATCCCCTTATGGTATCACGAACTAACCAAGGTTTTTTCAGCAATTTTTTCCGAAGCATCGGTGAAAGTTATTCATTTAAAGACTTTTGTACATATTTAAGTTACTTTCAAAGAATATTTCATGAAATTTTGGTCAACAATATAAAAAATTGAGCCCTTGCTAAGAGATTTTCCGTGAGGCCTTTGGAAAAAGATCCTTTTCGGTGCACAGGAGAACTCCTCAAGGGATCATCTGAAATCAAAGAAAAGAAAGATTCTAATGAATTAAATGAATGACTATAACACAACGGTCTGTTTGCATTTTTTGAAACGGTTTTGGCGGTAAAAAAACTGAAAAATTCGATTTTTTGCCTAAAAAATCCGCTATTTTGTTCTTGTAAAATCGGGAAAAAATCAATCAACAAGACCGTTGTCTTCTTGCAATATATCTGTGCAAAGTGTATACAAAATTTGGTGAAGATCGGTAAAATAGTTTTTAAGAGAGACTGTGCAACAACTTCAAAAAAGTAATTTTAAGAAAAACACGTTTGAAATTTTAGGCACGGAGAAAGTTGAGAAATTTTTTTTTTACTTACATTAAATTATCGATTTCAGCTCCACAAAGCAGAGTACCTGCTGCAGCTGCGATGTACAGGGCATCTTTTTGTTCCTACCGTTGGAAAATTCTGGCCTCTTTAGTCTGAACTGCAGCATTATGCTCGGCCTTGCTTATGCGACTTTCATCCGTAATCTTCACATACTCGTTTGAAGCTGGGCCAAGGCTGACTCCCAACTCTTGTAAAAATGATAGCAGAGCAACATTTCCATTATTGAATGTGCATGCGGCTACATTTTCTGCTATCTCTGCGATATTAGTACCACCATAGGAAGTGTTTGGAGCTATCTTCCAAATAAGCTGGTTGAGGTTTTTATTGTTGTTCTGGGTAAAACCTCCAACACACCTCTCTAAAACCGTGTCTTTGCTTAGATCTTCATATATTGGCTTCATAGCTGTTAAGACATTGTCCGGTAGTGCATCATAGTCATGGTGAAGGTCATCTACTCCAGTAGTCGCCGAAGCTTTCTGGTAACTACACCAAGAGTCCGCGCCGCTCGGATATTTATTGTGTTGAGGGTTCTCGTCCGTTGATGAAAAGTGATAACAAGTGGCTCAGATCGCATTTTTCATTTTGTTCACTGCATTTTGTCCCAAACTGTTTCTTCTAATCGCTAGTCCATAATAAACCGTAAGTTTATCAATGACTTTACCGGTCTGTTTTCCTTTACCAGAAAGAATTTTATTTTTTATTTTTTTACCAACATTGTTTCCTGATTTCACTTCTTTTTCAGCCACTGTTTTTCTTACATATTCACGTAGCCTTCTCCCCATACGTTTCTGTACGTGTGCTATGCACTCTTCCTTATTGACGATGAAATTTTCGCCATATGGTTTCAAATACGCCAGTGTATATTTTGCTGTCACCATCACCGACGTCATTTTGATATCGAACACGGTCATACTTTGCTTCCGATCGTTGAAACATCTCTTTCATACCCTCGACTACCATGTTGCATGAGGTTCCTACATGATTTGCAAGACACATTCCGTCAGCTACTTGCTTTTTATGCCAATTTTTGAAATGTGCAGTATTCAACTTATGTTTCCAAGTTTTACACATCTGACAGTGCCTGCTTCTTACCAAAATATGTACAACTTTTCCTGTGTAATAGCCCATCAAAGAAGCCACGCTAAATAAGAAAGAAAACCCTCGCTTCATACAAGCCCCATCTCTGGAAATAGTCAAGTCTGACGTATCCTCTAAATCATTATCTACGCACGTACTTTTTCACATTCTCATCAGAGAAGGTATTAGATTTGTGTAAAATGTGACCCCCTCCGTTTTTGTCAAGTGTCCACGTTTTGAGACATTCTGAACCCAAAAAACAGGTTTTGGCGAATGTGTCTGTATATATGTAGTTATATATGCAGGGGAGAGTGGGGTATGGTGTCAGGCTTTGAAAGAAATATCCTTTAAATTATAATTGAAATGTGATTTTGATTTCTGTATTATTTGGTGAGAAACTCACATTATCAGGTTGCATATTTCATTACTTGAATCCGTTTTTTAACAACGTCATTATTTGATATTTAATTAATTCGTTGGTCTTGCATTTGGGCCAGCATACCCCATACCATGGGGCATGGTGTCCATCATATTAGTCCCGGTTTATTTCATGAATATGAACGTTGTAGAATAAAAAGCGTACAATATAATGATTCTTGAAAATATGATGTAACAAAAAAAAAATTACTCGAGACATGGTCAACACTAAATAAATGTTTTCTCATTAATCAAAGTAAAGTATGTCGCAAAACCTAGTTATAACCTCTTACTCCTGGAAGATTCTATTCACCGTGTAAATATCTGCATTTGCCTTTAACAGATATCTTGTTCATCGAAAGGTACCAAAGGCGCGAAAATTCAAAACAGGCATTGAACAATAATTTTCAAAATCCTATTTATTGAGTTATTGTTCAACCCATGTAATTAGGATCACCCTGATAAATGAAGAGAATTGCTTGAAGTGTGTTTGAAATGGGAATTTATAAGCAGGAATTAAAAAAATTGTATAACAATAAGTTTCAATCTTTTTAGGTCATAACCTCAAAGTTTACATGCTGGTCTTTTTCGAAGGAATAAAACATGAAATTGAGCGGTTAAGTAAAGAGAATCCTTTCAAGTATATTTTAATAGAAAATTATAATTAGGAATTTAAATACATTTATAACCTGTATAACGACAATTTTTATATTTGTAGGTTATAGTCACGAATTTCACATGATAGTCCATTTCAAAGTAATTTAGCGTGAACTTGGTACTTGCCGTATTATTATTAAATATAACTCCAAATCACGTGTCGATTTTCATTTTCTGTATAACTTTATTATTAAAAACCTCGAATATAATTAGACAGAACAGACATAAATAAATTGCTGTGTTTTTCTACATTATCGATCAAATTACCGACCTGTTATCAAGCACTGTTACCATCTTCACAAAGTTTTAGGGACAGTATGCCCCGTATGTCATGTTTCAAGATTTTAATAATTTTAGTACATTTAGAACGTTTATAAAAACAATTTATGATACCAGACGTTTAAAGAAATACTTCACCTATTAAAATCTCACATTTTCATGCTTCAAGTATTTCAAAGTATGGTGTAGCTACTTAATTTCTGCCAAAGACTTTTCCATCTGTTTCTGTAAAAACTGTTTTTTTTCATAATAACTCTTCTGACACGGATTTTAAAACGAAAATTTCATCACCTCACTATTTTTCCGAACAAAGAAAGACATTTTATGCAAAAAAAATAATATGGAAATCAATAAACGTGGACGTTTTTTTGTAATTTACACCATGCCCAACACGGACACCATACCCCACTCTCCCCTATGTATGTATGTATGCATGTATTTGGTATACGCTTCAAGTGTCCTAAAATGAAGGTCAACTAAATAGAATTTAAAAATTCTATATACGGATATTTGTAGTTCTCAAAAAGAGAAACAATTTACCCTCATTACTTTTTTTGGTACAACAAAAATGACTGGAGTTATAACATTTACAAAATTCCAAAAAAACAAATGAAAATGAACATTTTAAGCCAAACAACGCACCATATGAAAAAATTCAGGATAAGAAGAATGTTTCTTTTCGAACACCCTACCATATTGTTAGGAGATTTTTTTTAATTTTCATGTGAAGTCAAAAATTCCAATTTTTATCGCACAAAAAAAATAATGAAAAATAAAACATTTTATTTTGCGGTCAAAATATACAAGATAGGAAGAAAGATGATTCTACAAAAATTTTGCACGTAAAGAAGATCAACAAATTTGTCATTAATCACTTTTTGATGGGATGCGTGGTTTTTGTTTCATTTGTAAAAAACTGATTTGTGAATAAAATAAATAAAATTTTTGGACATGCGATATAAATCACGAGAAAAATTAATAGACAAAGGTTGTTCACTCAGAAAAGTGCTACACAATCTTTATTGATCATTTTTTGATAAGATGCGTAATTTTTGTTGCAATCGTGAAAAATAACATTAACAATAAGAAAAAGTGTGGTACGAAAAAAGATGAATAGACAAAAGTTGTTCAACCAAAAAAGATCTACAAATTTGTTATAAACTTTTGTGATAAAAATACATTTAAAATAAAAAAATTAACTTTTTGGAAAAACGATACACGCTACAATAACATTTTATCTAAAAAAATGTTTCGTCTAAATTACATTTACAAATTTTCTTAGAACATCTTTACGTTAGGATGCATATTTTTGGTTCAAATCGTGAAAAATAACATTGAACATAAAAAAATGATAATTTACGGTAAAACGACACAAGCTGCAATAAAATGCACAATAAGAAAATTGTTTTTTTATAGGATGCGCACTTTTTTGAATTATAAAAACCAGACAAGAAAATACATCTGTTTTAATTATCTATGCATATTATTATATTATTATATACCATTAAGCCATTTCCCTTTCGGCGAGCCTCTAGGGGTAGGCGTGACACTACCCGATTCGGGTAGTGTTTCTAGGTGGATAGTTTCTTGTAGTAAATAATTACAAGTATGGGCTCACCACACCCACGACCGCCAACAGCAACGCAGCAGTATCAGACGATCACCCATCCAAGTACTAACCGCGCCCAACACTGCTTAACTTCAGTGATCTGACGGGAACTGGTGTTTCCAGCGTGGTATGGCCGTTATGAATTGTAATAATATTTTATTAAAATGATACATTTTTCAGGGTGGCTGAGAATGAAATTTAATGCAAAATATGAATCAAATATCAAATTGATCATGGTACACACAGCT
Source organism: Andricus quercusramuli (assembly GCA_932178445.1). NCBI lineage: Eukaryota > Metazoa > Arthropoda > Insecta > Hymenoptera > Cynipidae > Andricus > Andricus quercusramuli. The sequence goes on along the minus strand of CAKNXH010085457.1, from coordinate 8,271 downwards.
TTGTAACTTGGCAAGTTTAGCTCATGATCATGCATGACGGAGCAAATGCTGCGACGCACAGTGGGGTGAAATCGGAAATCGAGGTTCAAAATGACATTTAGAACGCAATTTTGCACTGATTTTAGTTTTCCTTTTTTTGAATAACTCATAACTAAATTCTTAAAAAAATGGTGCGAGTAGATTTTTCATTTTTTTGTTCATTTAATCTTCATGTTAATGCAAACAACGGAAAAATGTCGATTTTTTTATTTTCATTTTATATCTTCTAGATAAAATTTTTCTCATACGTCTCGTCCCTCGAGTTTAAATCACAAGGGTAAAGGCAAGATAAAAAAATTTTTACCCGTTTTTTCTTCTGTCTTTGCTAAAATTATATTGGCAATAACGTTTTCTGGAAACTTTCTCCCCACCTATCAATATTCGTTTATTTCATAAACAATTCATATAAACAAATGTACATTTTTGATGTTCTCAAGCGAAAAGAAATAATTTTTTCTTTTAACCTGGCTGAAATTACATTGCCAATGTTCCAACACTTGGCTGACAATCCTGGTATAGTACGGATATTGGCACTGGATCTGCATTGTGTCTAATTTAAGTTCCAATATCGGCAGAGCAGTAACGACCCAGTACGGATTCTGTGCAGTATTAGACAAAAATTAGCCCTGGTTCTACGGGCTAATGCCAACTTCAAGCCCACTGGTGACACAAGAATGGATCAGTCTAGGGCACAGAACTGACTGTAAAAAATAGTAAAACACTGTCTTACGGATATTCGTCGGATCTTGGCAGGATACTGGCACGATACTGGCGTAGTAAAGTCTACATAAAACGGCAAACCATTGTCTAACGATCTTCTGTCAGACCTGGGCGGAGTAATGGTATGTTACTGGTGTGGTACAAATTTTAACAAATGGTGAACTGATGTCCCATGTTTTTTTGCCAGATCTTGGTGGAGTATTGCCATGATACTAGTGTAGTAGAGGCAATAAGAAACGGCATAAATAATAAATTGCGGACGTCACTTTTCAGTCCGTCAAAAGTAGAGCTTTAGCCCCACTTCATAGGCTTTGAAAAGGGCTGAAATCGTGCATGTGTCATAACAATTAATTAAAATAACAACAATTGTTGAAGAATAGGTGTTATTTTGAATGTGTTGAACGTTTTTCCTTTTTTAGTGTTCCTCGAGGATTCAGACAGATACATTTAAAAAATATTTTACAGCAAAACAGTTGTTGTTATGAACTTTTTTGTCGTTTAGAATCTTTACGTCTTCAAAATAAAAATGTCGTTTATTTTCTTCTCTCAGAATTAAAATATGTATTAGTATGTATTTAGTTTATGTGTTTCACGAATCAAACTTACTCAAATTCAAATAGACTTTTTTCAGTCCTATAAAATGCCTCATCATGTCTGAAAGCAAAGCTGGAAATCGCGAAGGCCGCTAGTCCAGTAAAAATACTGATAGTCTATACTGAACATCATTATAATTTCTGCCTCATGCCAGTACATCGCCAATACTGGTGCCCAGCACTCCTCGAGCTTCTTTGATCGTACTCATTTGCCGTACTGTGCTAATGCTTACTTCCAATACTTAACTAGTACTTATAACCACGACTGTCCCAGTACTAAATCACGGTACTTATAGTCATTACAGCGCCAATACTAATGCCCAGTACAATCTTCTAGTACAGCCCCGAAGTTGGTAATCAGTACTAAACAGCGTTATCATCCCAAGGTTAAGCCACACAGTGAACCTTTTTTGAAATTCTGCCTCAAAATCGTAGAACTTTGGATCGGAATGAAGAAAAAAATCCCTCTAGGTCATTCCGATCCAAAGTTCTACGATTTTGAGACAGAATTTCAAAAAAGGTTCACTGTGCACCACATCGGCGCCAGTATTGGCTACCAGCACCAAGCCAATGCTGTCGAACTCTGGCCAGTACTGATCCAATGCTGCGCCACTTGTAAATTTCCCATTGGGACACCCAGTGTACGGTATGCGCTCACGGTTTTTTTCACTTTGCTCTACATGTTCAATCCTTTTTGGATCAAATATATTTTGGGAACTAAATTGAAGATTTTGTTTGTGAATGATGAAAGTGGTACTCGGAACAAAACCCATGAAGAAAAATGTAAAAATCCTACTATTGAGTCGCATAACATAATTTTGCTCATCGAAATCGATCAAGACGTTCTCAAGAAAAACGACTTTTTCGATTTTCCTTCTAACCCCATAACTGCCAGACAAATATTTCTGAGAGATAATACTTCAGGGTATTTCACTATAGATGGATGCCATCTTATGATGAAAATATGGACCTGATCGGGCTGGGGGCAGCACAGACATTCTCATCCTGCTATGCCTTTTCCACCTGCGAAATTCTATATAACAAATCGTTTTAAATATTACGAAAACGCAGAATTATTTCTCGTCACAGATGTTACTGTAATCGATAATATAATAAAACCAATATTGCAAAATTTGTATGCAATAGTTATAGACCTGTTTTTCATTTTTTAGGCAAAGGAGAAAATAACTGGGATTGGTTCACACATAATAAACCATGGATGATTGCCGACCGAAGTAACGGAGATGTGGCTTGTGATTCATTTCATAAGTACAAGGAAGATGTTGCAATTATGAAAGACATTGGCGTAAGATATTTCATGTTGCACGTTTGTTATGAAAAAATGCATGTCATATTATTGCGAATAATACTCAAATGTCAAACTCGAGTAACGTGTAAAATAGAACGCATGTTAATCAATAATATATGGTAGGTACAATGTATGATGCTAACATAATATATAACATTTTTAATTTTAGTTCGACTTCTACCGGTTCTCAATAAGCTGGGCTCGAATTTTTCCCACTGGTTTTGCTAATGAGATTAATAAAGATGGTATCAAATATTACCACGATCTTATTGACGAACTACGATCAAAAGGACTTGAGCCGTTTGTTACTATTTATCACTGGGATCACCCACAGGTTTTGGAACAAATGGGTGGATGGATTACCGAACTAATGGTGGATTGGTTCACTGACTTTTCTAGAATTGTATTCCAAGAATTCGGTCCTAAAGTAAAATACTTCGTTACGATAAATGAGCCAAGTTCTTTTTGTTATGGAGGATACGGAGGAACATCTAAAGCTCCTGGTAAACTCAATATATGAGGAATGTAGCCTCCACAGGAAAATTTATATATGAATCTCTATAGTCAGAAACATTCAACATAATTGAAGAATGTATTTGAAATTTTAAATATTCCTAATTATCTGGTCAGGACATGAACTGTTTATAACTAAGGGATTCCAATATCTGCACGAAAATAAATATCAGACTTGCCTTTTTGTTAGGGTAGAATTTAGTTTATCAATAGATGAATTTTGTTTAAATCTAAATAAATCTCTGGGAAAAGCATTTATATTTTCAATATTTGCATTTATAAATTCTAGACAATAATACATGTTCCTTTACTTCTTCAAGCGTGGAATTTGCCGCTAAATGCAGAATATCTGTGTATGCATAATGTACTGAAAGCTCACGCTAAGGTTTATCACATGTATCACGAGGAATTTCGATCAACTCAGAATGGCATAATTGGAATCGCACTGCCATGTAATCACTATTTCCATCAGAATGAGGATGACAGTATTACACCTGATATAGCCTTCCAATATGATTGTGGTTGGATGGCCCACCCAATTTTTTCAAAAGACGGTGATTATCCAAAAATTATGAGGAAAAGAATTGATGAAAACAGCAGAATTCAAGGTTGGCCTCGATCAAGGTTACCTAAATTTACACAAAAAGAAGTTGAATATATCAGGTAGGGGTTTTATTGCATATATTATAATGTAGAAGTTGCATAATTTGCTTATATATAATCTTTTGTCATGACATATTATAGAATATATATGCATAAAAATATTTCTCCAGCCGGGGAATTTTTGAATGACTGGGATAAATATGGGTCAAGGTATGGGATGATAAAAATTCACAACATTATATAGCATACAAGTGGATAAACATTTGCGCCGAATCATTCATAATAAACCTGGTTGACACTAGTTATTTATTATGTTGAAAAATTTGAAAAAATTATATGAAATAATATTTTAAAATTTTCATAGAGGTACGTCAGATTATTTCGGACTAAATCACTACACGTCATATATAGCCGTACCTGTTCAGAAGGAAGTTGGTAAATCATGGGCAAATGATCGAGGTTTCTACCAAACAGTGGATCCTAAATGGCCTGTATCTGCAAGTTTTTGGCTCAGGGTTAGTTTCAAAGTGGAGAAATAATTAATTAATTTTACAAATACTACATAACCTAGTTTAATTTACTTCCCATACATATTATATGCATATATACAACAATATACATAAATACATACATAGTTATGTAACTAGTGTGCAATATAAACGTTTAGGTCAACTGAAATTAAAATACATATGTATTAAAGGTGGTGCCTGAAGGATTTGGAGGAATTCTTCGAAAAATAACAAAAGAATATGGAAATCCACCGATTTATGTCCTTGAAAATGGATATTCAGACCTTGGAAACCTAAACGATCTTGACCGAATTAACTATTATTATTCCTACCTGAAAGAAATGACATTAGCTATGAAAGATGGATGCAATGTGAAAAGTTATACAGCTTGGAGTATTATGGATAATTATGAGTGGACGGAAGGTTACAAGTAAGTTTTCTATAAATGTCTTTTAATTGTGTACAGTAGTATTTACATGAATATAACAAATTATAATCTAAAACAATAAAACGTTAACTTTCCGTATATTATAAGTTCAAAAAAAAGTGGACTTGAAACGAAAGCATCGTTTTGTTGGGCGTTTTTATTTTGAACCACTTGAATATCGTTTTTACACAAAAAATTCTTTGGCTGAAAAATTGAAAGAAGTTTTTGCAAAAGTGTAATGTTTGTTGCAAAAAGATTCTTTCTGAGACGAATCAATGTCCTCTCAACATTGAATCTATGAGAACATTCCATTTGCGACAATGGACATCTTTTTGACACAAGAGGACATTTCTCTGAATGTATATATATAATTCGGAAAAAGAGTTAAACAACCACCGCTGGGTCCTACT
>CAKNXH010085456.1:3037-18074 GCA_932178445.1 Andricus quercusramuli | reverse complement strand
AGAGAGACCTATACATACCTGGGCGTGCCTCAAAGCCGCATTCAGGACGTCACATCAGTGAAGGAGTCTCTCCGAAGCAGATACAAGCATCTTCTTAGACAGATTTGGTCTTCCAATCTGTCGGCGTTGAACAAGGTATCTGCGACTAACATGCTTGCCGTCCCGGTTCTACTCTACTCGTTTGGGGTGGTTCAATGGACGAAGAACGAGCTTAGGGCCCTTGATGTCACCACGCGTAAGATCATGCATATGCATAAAAGCTTGCATATAAATTCGTCAGTTCCGCGATTATACATTTCACGCCGTCAAGGCGGACGCGCACTTCTGAGTCTCCAGTGTCTTCATAACCGAATTGTTTTAAGTACAGCTTACATCGTTGCGAATGGCAGAGATCCTCTACTAAAGATGGTCAGAAACCACGAAATGATTGGTGAAGGAGCGTTCCTTTGCAAAGCCGCGGAGCAAGCTGCCGAGACCCTTGGCCTGAATTTTAACATCAGAAGTGAGAAAAGTGCATTACTCCATCTAGATGCTTCACGTCTAAAAGCCGAAGTAAAGAAAGCAGCGGTTAGAAAATTTCACCAAGAGCTACTCGACAAGCATATGCACGGAAACTTTCACAGAAACGTAGAAAAACAGTCCTTGTCGAAGGAGCAAACTTTTGCTTTCCTCAAATCATCAGGGCTCAATTCAGGTACAGAGTGCTTTATTTTCGCATGCCAGGACGGTGTCATCTCCACCTTAGCATACCGTCACCGCATTTTATGTCAAGAAGTTCCCAGTGATAGGTGCAGAGCGTGTCATGCACACGCTTAATACCTAGAACACATACTATCGGGGTATCCGACCCACGCAGGAACAACGTATATCTATAGGCATAATGCGGCCCTAAGAGTACTTTATTACCACCTTTGTCGCTCTTACGGTATTGGTCGCGAACCTGCCCTGCCGAACGCTCCAAGGGATATAGAGTCAATTGTCCGAAACGAGAAGTGCCAGATTTTCTGGAACTACGATTTTCGGGCAGCAGTCTCCGTTGCGTACCCGAGGCCTGACATTGTTCTCCAAGACTTCGAGAAACGATCTATATTCGTGATCGAATTCTCGGCTCCGTCCGAATACAACATCACTGCAAAGGAGGAAGAAAAAGAGGAGAGGTATCAAGACCTTAAAAGAGAGCTGCAACGACTGTACCCAAAATATTCGGTACGAGCAATTGTCCTTGTGATAGGTGCTCTCGGAGGTGCGAAATTAACACTGGTTCGTAACCTTAAAGCCATACCCGCGTGCCAAAAGTATGCCAAGGCACTTGCGAGATGGATGCAGAAAGCTGTCATCCTTGGGTCGCTTCATGTCCTCAAGACACACGAGGGTTTCTCCGGCCTGTCGTTGTGATTTCGTCGTGCCCTGTGACCACCCATCTCACGGATGTGAGAAGTGGCCATAGGTGTATTTTACCGCGCTGCTACTGGGGGCCATTGACATTTTTTTTTAGATGGCAGTTGCTCTTAGTGATAGCCTGCGGTGGTTGTTTAACTTTTTTTTAAATTATTGATGTGTGTGTGTGTGTGCGTGCGTGTGTGTGCGTGTGTGTGCGTGTGTGCTGTCTCTCTCTGTGTGTGTGTGTGTGTGTGTGTGTGTGTGTGTGTGTGTGTGTGTGTGTGTGTGTGTGTGTGTGTGTGTGTGTGTGTGTGTGTGTGTGTGTGTGTGTGTGTGTGTGTGTGTGTGAGAAAATAATAGGATATTTTCACAGTAAATTGTGATAAAGTGAATGAACTAAAAATATTTATTTTCAATTATCGTGAATTACACAGCCACCAAAGAAAATCTTTCATGCAAAACCCGACGGTTTTCGTACCTTTCTGTGCTTTTTTTTGGGAGGCGAAGTTCTCGTTTGCCGGAGGGGGTATTTTGCCGGCCATGGCCGTAAAAGTATACTTTTACGGAGTGCGCGCATGCGCCTTTCGTCCAAGTGGCGAAATTCTCCTGGCTCTCTCTTCTGACGCATGCGCAGTGTTTTTGCAGAAAATATCGTGTGTCACTTCGCAGAAAACCTTTGTCGACCTCGCCCGCTGTTTGGTGTATTCGGCTATGCGCGCGCCTTCGGCGCGTGCATGTACGCGCCCTCCTGCAGACATCAGCCTCGAAGGACAAAGACGTGGTTTGCTGCGCCGTAACACAATATACTATTTTTGGGTCTGGAGGTCAGACCATGTTTACTATATGTTTTGGGGGTCGTTGAATCCGAATCCGAGGTCCAAAAAAACCCCAGCACGTCGGAGTTCTGACATTACCTCAAAAAACCTCATAAAAAATCTTTTTCCGGGTCTAGAGGTCAAACTGTGTTAACTATATGTTTTTGGAGTCGCTGGATCTGAATCTGCGGTCCGCAAAACCCCAGTGCGTCAGGGTTCTGACATAACCTCAAAAAACCTCATAAAAAATCTTTGTTTGGTTCTGGAGATCAGAACATGTTTTCTATATGCTTTTGGGATCGCTGAATCCGAATCCGAGGTCCAAAAAACCCTAGCACGTTAGGATTCTGACATAACCTCAGAAAAAACCTCAGAAAAATTCTTTTCCCTCGTCTGGAGATGAGGCCATGTTTTTTATATGTTTTTGGGGTCGCTGAATCCGAATCCAAGGTTCGAAAAACATAATTTAAAAAACATAACCTCAAAAAACCTCACAACAATTTTTTTTTGGTCTGGAGGTCAGACCATGTTTACTTTATGTTTTTCGGGTCGCTCATTCCAAATCCGAGGTCCAAAAACCCCCATCACGGCAGGATTCTAACATAACTTCGAAAAACCTCATACATTTTCTTCTGTTCTGGAGGTCAGATCATGTTTACTATTTTTTTGCGGTCGCTGAATCCGAATTCGAAGTCTAAAAAACTCCATCACGTGAGGGTTTTGATTCTAAAAGAAATTCGTGAAATTTATTCATCAGAATAGCGTGTATCTGCGCCCAGGACACCTCCTCGCGGTGACGGCGGGCAATGGAGTGAGCCTGTGATTCTGCTAAGTCCCTAGATTACGACTTTGATGCCGCCATGACAGGCACACGCAAGCGCTTTACGATGCAGAGAGTCGTATCCTCAGGCTTCGGATTAAGCAACCCCAAAAATATATAATCCACATGGTCTGACCCCCGGACTCGAAACATTTTTATGAGGTTTTTTGAAATTATGACAGAACTCTGACGTGCTGGGGGTTTTTGGACCTTAGATTCGGATTCAGTGACTCCAAAAGCATACAGTAAACATTTCCTGACATTTACACCCAAAGAAAGATTTTTTATGAGGTTTTTTGAGGTAATGTCAAAACCTTGACGTGCTGTTTTTTTTAGACCTCGGATTCGGATTCAGTGACCCCAAAAATACATAGCAAACATGGTCTGACCTCCAGACTCAAAAAAATGTTTTTTTTTTTTTTTGTGGCTGTGTAATTGAACGTAATTCAAGTCCAAAGTATCCCAGATAACAAAATGTCCGCCTCTGGCTGGTGTATGTGCCGGTACGCGGTCCGATTGACAGGACTGCTGTGAGGCACCTGAGTATCTGAATGTGTCCGCTATTGCTGGCTATTACGCTCGTCTGACAGTCGGGCATCTAACATGCCGGCCACTTGTCAGCTATATTCAAGCCGTTATGCACGCACGTCGGTCTCTTGCACATTTACCGACCATGCGATGCTTTATAGCAGGCACACGGTCGATGATCATCGGGCAGGTTATGGGCCAGGCACATTTGTTATCTGGGATATTAAGCATCGTAATTAATTTATGCCTCAGCAGGGGGCAAGATCAACGAACATAATAGTTCACAAGTGCTTAGGTGGTACACGTATCATAAGTTTTTAATAAGTGATTGGTGAAGTAGAACATCCATTCATCTTCCGGGCTACATGCAAGAAAATATTAGTATTTTCAATCCAGTCGGCAAAGCGGGTGTTTTGTATTGGTAAGGTAGAAACCTTTCCACGTATTCTGTCTCTAGTAGAATGTCAACGAATACGAGGTCATACGTCAGCTATCACTAGTTTTATTCAAGATAACTTATTCTTCTAGTTAGATATGTTTAAAGATAATTTTTTCCGTACATAAAATACCACAGAAGCGAACCATCATATTTTGCCATCTTCAGATGTTTTGACATTCATAAAAAGCTGCAGTCGCCTTTGCCCTCCGGTGTGGGGTAAAGCCGACGAAATACAGCTTGTCAGAAATATTTAAATGATCAAATCACTGTTTCATTCATGTAATTTATACTTATAGAAATATGATATACAATAATTTAGGACTTGAAATAAAAATATGGATTTATTCCACATCTTATCAATTTGAAAAAAATCATTCAATGTTTACTGGTCGGCGCTACTCCTTCTTAGCCTATTTCAATGAACATAGATGAAAATCGAAATTTCGAGAGCAAAAAGCTCGAAATCTTCAGAACGGTAAGAGAGCGACACTTTTTTGGCCAGATTCGTGTTCAGCATGGAAAAATACATAAAATATGTGAGTTTATGGGGGTCTTCCAGTTTCGAACCACGATTCCGAGCTTATTTTTGGAAAATTTACTGCAAAGAAACAACACATGATAACTTGACCGCACCTGTGAAAAAATGTCACTGTCGAATAGATGGTCAAGCTTTGGCTTTCTACATTGCCGAAAACAAAAAAGTGAAATATGGTTTCAATTACGATTACATTTACTAGGGCAGGGCACAGGGGTTTTCAAAAAGTTAGAAATCTCTTAAAATGGCCGACTTCTTACCAAAAAAAAATTACGACTTATTTTGTTTGAGCTTATGAGGGTTGTACAAATATTTTAAAAAATATTTTCCAAAAAAGTTGTGTCCTTATCTAGCGACATATCTGCTAATGCGTTTTCTGTAGTCACTACAGTTTGCTCATCTGCCACAGTAGGTGTACAATTGCACATGATAACAAAAGGACGAATTTTCAGCAAGATACATTATCTGTTGACCACATAGTTAAATTTTCCACCAAGTCCATTAATTTTCCACTAAAAAAATAATTTTCTACAGCAAAAACGAAAATCTCACGAAAAGTTAAACACTTTTTAACTAAACAGTTGCGTCTTTTCACCAAAAGAGTTAAATTTCAAATTAAAATAAGAAAACAAATTTTCTACAAACTAATTGAATTTTTAACAAAAAGTTCATTTACAATCTAGGGTTGTTGTGAAATAATAAAAGAATAGGGATACATAGCAATTAGTTCTGGATTGTTTCAAATTGTATAGACGTTTTTGCGTAATAATATATATTCATCCTATCCTAAACAATGACTAATGTGTTCTGAAATTTTAAAATCCAGCTTTGTTTTCACACGGAGCGACCGCATCAAGAGCTGCCACTGCTTTCGGCACGAGCGGTTAGGTTCGAAATAAATTTTTTTGAATGACACAAGCCACAGTTGTCAACGCACTGACCGCTCGATAATCCAAACGAGCCGCTCGTGCTCATGGCAAAAGCAGCGCGAGCTCGGTAAGTGTTGCTCTTAGCCCAGCTTGTTCTTGGGATTGGCAATAATCTCTCGTGTTAATTTTCAATAGCGCGTGGTGTCAAATAACTATAACGTTTAGTTTCAACTGCGCATGTCGCTCGACTCATTTGCCGCATTACCAAATGCTGAAATTGCTAAGGGAAATTGTGTCATGATCAAATGTACTTTGCGGGCTTGATAATTTGGGTAATCTTTTTAGACGATTCATATATGGTGTAACAACAGTTCAAAATTTATAAAGAAATCAGTAAGTTCAGTGATATAACCTAATAGAAAAATATGTAATAAATTTACTTTTTTTTGTGTTCTCAGATAATTTTAATTTTCGCAATACAATTTGAAGAAAATATTTTTGAACAGAACTTTCAGAGCAAAATTTTTACCAGAATTTAATTAATGAAAAAGGCAAATTCAAGATAAAAATTATTCTTGGAAATAATTCAATCAATCATGCTTGAAGAAATCAGATTCAATTTCGTTAGATCTATCAAGAACAAAAATTAGCATAGAAAATCTGAGAAGTAACACTTGCAATAGAAAGCTGCGAAAGTAAAATTTCCGAACAAAATTAAAATTAGAAGTTTCTCAAGGAAAGGGTAAGATTTGAAGGTTGGGAATGAAATTTTAGAAGTAGAGCTGTGAATAATTTCATTAATTTTTGAACTTCCAAAATTAATTATTAGAATTTCTGAAATTATACCTACGAATTTTTGTTCAGATCATAGGATTTCTAAATTAAAATCATAATGATTATATCGGAACGAAAAAAGTAAATCACTTGCTAACCGATCTTAGCCACACGTTTATTGATTAAAATTCAACTGCACGAATATAATCAATCATGTCGTGCATGCAGGTTAGTCCTTCTCGGTCAGCGTAGTGAAGTTTGAAAAAAAATTAAAGATGTTGCGGCGAATGAACCGAGAGACTAGCGCGGTTGTCACTAAACGTTCGAGCTATTTGGCACCATGCGCTATTGAGAGTTAACACGAGAGATTGTTGCTAATCCTCAGAACGGGCCGGGTCAATCGCAAGACTTTCCAAGCTCGAGCTGCTGTTGTCATTAACACGAGCGGCTCGTGCGAATTCGCAAGCGGGCAGTGTGTTGGCAAATGTGGCTAGTGCTATGAAAAACAATTTTATTTCAACACTAACTGCTCGTGCCAGAGTTTCTCCGTGCAGGGTGTCAAGAATTTTCAGGATTACTAAAGAAAATCTTTAGATAATTGCAGCTTACAATTTACTCGTAGTAACCTTATAATTCACGGAAGTGACCATTTTATTTTTGGAACTTTTCGAAAAAGTGTATAAATTGTTAATAACACAATAACTAAGATTTAACTATAATTTGTTCCATAAATAATAGGGGATGCCAATGAATTTCCAATTTAAAGCATCGTATGCAATTATTCGCACCCCCCCTGTCAAGAATTGGGCTGTATGTTCTTGAAATGATTTCTATTCTTGGCAATCGGAAAAAGTATGGTTATGATCGTTCGTAATTTTGTGAAAGTGAGAATGAAGATCAGATTGAAGGCAAAATAGTATATTGTGTGGCAAGGGCGACAGCGATCCGTTTGAATACTTTTTTTATACTCTGCAATCCGTTTGCATCCGTTGGATATCCATTTATCCATTTGAATAATGCTCTTATACGGTATAACTACCCATTTCAATTCTTCTGTATCGTTTTTTGTGTATTACTATCCGTCTTTATACTTATACGTTTTAATCCTTCTCTTTTTATCCACGACTTAATACTCATCTATCCGCCAACTACTTAGATTTGATCTCATCACCTATTACAGATTAAAAATGTATCCGTTTCAATCAATGCTTAACCTCTTTAATCCTCTCTCTAAAAAGAGTATTCTCTTACCGTTTTAATCTATGAATTATCCTCAACCCTATCCTCGTCTATCCGAGACCTACTTCGATATTCCTTAATATCTATCACGGATAGGATACTCATCCGAGCCAATCATTACCTATCCTCTTTAATCCGTTCTCCACAAGACATATTGCTTATTCGTTCTACTCCATAATTTCCTATCTGTCACCCTATCCCTTTCTATCCGCGACTTACTTTGATATTTCTTGTTAACTATTACGTATAGAATAGTTATCCGCGTCAATCATTACTTATTCTCTTTAATCCGCCTCCACAATACGAATTATAAAAATTATGAATTGAAACAGATAGGCAATATATTTGTATTTCCTATCCATTTCAATCCATAATTCTTTATCCAGCAACCTATCCTTTTCTATCCGCGACCTACTTAGATTTTCCTTGTTACCAAGTACGGATACGATACTTATCCATGCCAGTCAGTGCTTTTCCTCAAGAATCTTTTCTCCACAGAAAGAATTGACTATCCGTTCTAATCCATAATGTTCCATCCCTTAGCCTATCCTTATCTATCCCAAACCTACTTGATTCTTCTCATTATGCAACACGGATAGAATCTTAATCCTCGCCAATTATTATTTATCCTTTTTAATTTATTTTCCGCGAAATATATTTCCTATCCCATCGAATCCATGATTTTTTCTATCCGTCACCCTATCCTTTTCTTTTCGCGACCTACTTTGACATTCCTTGTTATCTATCACGGATAGAATACTCATTCATGCCAGTCACCATTTATGCTCATGAATCTTTTCTCCGCAGAAAAAATTGGCTCTCCGTTCTAATCCACAATTTTCTATCCGTCGCCCTATCTTTGTCCATCCGCGAGGTACTTTGATTTTTCTCTTTATGTAACACGGATCGAATCTTTATCCGTGCCAATCATTTCTTATCATCTTTAATCCTTTCACCATAAAATGTATTGCCTATCTGTTCAAATCCATAATTTTCGATCCGTCACCGTATTCTGTTCTATCCGCGTACAACTTTGATTCTATCTCTTCACCTATCACGGACTAAAGAGGTATCCGTGACAATCAATGATTATCCTCTTTAATCCTTCTATCCGTCAACTCATCCTTTTCTATCCGCAAACTACTTTGGTTTTTATCATTACTTAGCACTGATAGAATATTAATCCGTGCCAATCATTACTCATCCTTTTTCAATCCTTTCTTCAGAAAACTCATTTACTGCCCGTTATAATTCGTAATTTTGTATCAAATACGAATTAGCATTACAGTTTTCACTGCAGATACATATGGATAGAATTTCTTCTATTCAAACTGATACGCTAGAATAGAATATTATCAGTTCAATACAAATTCAAACGGATAGACGCGGATAGAGTATTATTAGTTAAAGACTGATTGAAACGGATAGTCATGATCAGCATATTTGTACCTGACTTTCGTTTACCTGAAGACCGTTCAGAAACCAATATGTAAGTAAGTATTTAGAATTTTCTCATTTGAGGGGCTGATAGCAAAAGCGGACTAAAAAAAGAGTCGAAGCAAAAGCGGGTTTTTTATTTCTCAGCGCAAGAACGAATTAGGCCAAGCGCTACGAGCAAAAACGAATTAAAGATTTAACTCGTTTTTGCCCGCAGCGCGTGCACTAACACATTTTTGCCCGCACTCAGATTTCGATTCGGTTCAACTCCAATCGAACTCTTGATTCGTTTTTGGCTACGCTGATATTTTCGTTTCGTTTGCGTCTGGACGATCAAGAATAAACAAAATTGATGGGTTTATCTCCATAATAGCTCAAGCGCAATATCAAAGATTTTTCAGAAGAGTCAAAAAACGTTCTCAAGAATGCAATTGTTAATTTTGAAGAAACAAATGACTTGATAAGAAGAAAAAATGCTATTTAAAAAATTATTCTTGTTGAGGTTCATTTATTATCCGATCATAACTAAAAAGCCAAAGTAAAACTCAAGATTTCAGAAAAAAAACTTTCTAGCATTACTATAAGAGAATATAGTTATCAACAATAATAAATTGTTTGTATAAGCATGTTTGTTAACTAGCATTAATTATTACCTCACTCAGTGAAAAGTGGACAAAAAGTGTAAGATTTCAGAAAAAACTGCAACTTTTCAGCTTTTATCTAAGAGAAAATAGTTATAAAAAATTATAAATTGTTTGAACAACTCTGATTGATAATTTGCATTATTTAATACTTTACTAAGTAAAAAGTGAATAAAAAGTTGAACATTTTAGAACAAACCGCAACTATATTGCATTTATAAAGAAGAAGATAATTATAAACAATAATAATTTCTTCAAATAATTATTTTCGCTACATTAAATTCATTATCAACTCATCGTATGTGGAAAGTAGACATATAATTGTAAATTTCAGAAAAAACCGGAACTTTCTAGAATTATTCAAATTAAATATAATTAATTATAATGAATTGTTTAAACAGATAGTTTTGTTGTCTTTAATTAATTATGCAACTCACTTCAAGTAAAAAGTGAACAAAAAGTTAAAAATTTCAGAAAAAAATGCAATTTTATATCTCCATTCTAAGAGAAAATTGCTGAAAATAGTAATAAATGGTTTGAACAATTTATTCAAACATCTAATTGCCAGTATAAAGTAGCATTTTATGTATTAGGAACGATTTGTGTATAAAACAACGCAAAAAAATCATAATTGGCGCCACAAACTCGAAAAACCATCTTCTCCCTCATGGCGTTTTTTTGGTACTTTATAAAACAGACTTATAGGGGTGATATTTGGAAAGTAATATTGTATTCTTATTCTATGGTTGGTTGTGCACTGAGAGACTTTTTGTTAGAATAAATGATAAAAATGAATGAGAATTTAGTATAATATCGTTCCAAAATAGGGAAAACAGGGTTTGCGTATCAAAAATTAATATAGTGGTTTTCAGCCGGCAAAATTAATATTTTTGTTTGAACAAATGGAAAGGATGTTGCATTAACTCTTATAAAACTTGCGAGAATTTGAAATTCGCTATATCAAAGTTGACAAGCGAAGTTAAGACGATAGTAATACATTTTATTCGAAAGAGTGAAAACATCTTTTGAAGTTGTCATACAAAGCATACGAGAATCTCAAACGACTATATGAAAAATAACTCACTCCACCAAAAGATTTAATCTTCAGAAGGAGGAACTAAATATACAAATTAAATACAATTAAATACGGAAAAACGCGTACAATTATAATTTTTATTATTATATACTTAATTTATTCACTACATACATAATCGCACGCTTAATCGCTATGAAAAATCGGAATCGCTGCGGCGAGATTGGAACCTAACTTACCCAAAGCACTAACGCATTTTATCCCTAACAACTAAACCCCACGGCTAACTTATATTATGGAATATTTGGCAAAACTCTCAGCATGGCGGCGTCGCTTGACAATTCAGGGCAGAATAAAAAATATCTGGGCCCTGTTTCACGAGTGATTTGTTGATTCAAACATTTTGCTAATAGATAGGTTAAACATTTTATCACTTTCAATGATTAAATTGATTTTTTATAAAATACATTTTTTTTTTAAAGGAACTGATAATATTCTTGTATGAATAACATTATCCAATTTGATATCTCAGTAACTCATTATAATAAACCTGAGTGTACTTAGATGTAATATATTATAAATTGTACTCATTTAATTAAATCTTATTATCTTAGTGTATGAATTTCGAGAGAAAAAATTCCTAATGATTTGAATCCCATAGTAAATGAACTAATTGAAAATAGAAAGAGTTAACTTTTATTTAAAATTTTGTGAAACATAATCTTCCGGTATACATGTGATAGAAGCCCCTTTTTCACTACAACCAAGCATCTTTTGACAGAACTAGGGAGACAGATATAAATAATGCGTACAATATTAAATAATAATATAAAAAAATATATATTTTCTGATAGTTAAAAGATTGCAGTAATAAAAAATTGTTGACTATTTTGAAAAAGAAGTTGTTCGGCTCTGCACAATCGAGCTCGATCGGAAAACGGCGGAAATACTCGAGAAGCATTCTGAAACGAAACTATATGAAAAATCAAGGATAAGGATTTCATAGATCACTTTTTCATAGTGTTAATTCTTGAAATGGAGATTCATAATATTTCGTATTCAGAATACTACTTTATCGTCTTCGTATTTTAAATACTCATATGATAATATTAAACTTCGGTACTGTAATACGAATAAGTATAACTAAACCTCGGTTTTCCCCATTTTGGTAAGATATTATACCAAATTCTAATTCATTTTTTTCATTTATTCTAACGAAAGGTCTCTCAGTGTGGAGAGAAATCTTGAGTTTCAACAAGATTCAGCTAATATTCAGGATTCTGAATAAAATTTACAAAAACGTCTTTTATTCTTATGGAAAATGTTTTAAACCTCATGGGGCTTGCGCCATCTCTGAATATCATTGAAAAAATGTATTCATTTTCGCGTGGGTTTAAACAAATTTTCGGGCGTTATTTATAAAAATTCGAGAAAAAAAATGTGGACCACCCTAATGTTCATATCTTGTCTAGTCCGCTCCCTACAAATAACGCATTCATTAATTAGGTTAATTTATAAAAAATAAGCACTTGTCTTGTCAAAGATTGCTCAGCTATGTTAACAATGAGTTTCAGCTAACGAATTTTTGCAAATTCCACAAGAAAGACGGCGTTCTTAGTTGAAAAATGCCTAAGACGAAAAAAATAATATTGTTCATAACAATTACAATAATTGATAGTTAATCAAGTGTATCAAGAATTTTCAAAAATTAGTTGTTAAGAATTGATTACTCGTTAAAAGAACAACGTTGAAATGTTGAAAATAGCCAGAAAATTCATTTCTTTATTACTTTTGTTTAAACAATCATCAATTGTTATTGATTAATAGCAAGAAATTGTTGATTAAATAACTGGCTGCTAATTCCTGGATGAAAAGTAGATTTTTTTAGTTCATAAATACATGAGATAATACAAATTTGTTAACAAAATTGTTCTTGAAAATAATAACTGTCGATTGCCATTGAAATATCCCTAAAGGTTCATAAATTAGTTAATAATATTTGATTAAGTTCAGGGAACCAAGCTAGAGCGTCGAAAAATAGCCCAGCAGTGCATTTGGTATGATTAGGTTCATTTAAATAAGCATCAATTGTTATTAACTGACTAAATATATGATAACTAGTTGTCATTGCCGAGTAATTTTTGGTTGATTTCGTGAGAAAAACTTTATTTATTACATCATGAATAGCTGACGTCGATAATGGCTTATACAGTTCGTTTATAGAATAAAAAAATTCAATAACTTCCATGTGTTCAATATGAAAATTCTTTTTGTCTATAAATTGTTGACATTTAGTGCGAATCATGTGACGAATCGCAGCCAATCCCCGTGAAATTAATTTTTTTGATAATTATCACTAATTTTTTTCAAATATAATACAATTTTCCAATCTAGCTTTTCAGGCATCAATTCAGCATTGATGTATTTTAGGAGTATACATTTGTTTCTTCAAAATTAACAATTCCATTCTTGAGAACGTTTTTTGACTCTTCTGAAAAATCGTTGATATTGCGCTTGAGCTATTATGGGGATAAACCCATCAATGTTGTTTATTCTTGATCGTCCAGACGCAAACGAAACGAAAATATCGTAGCCAAAAACAAATCAAGAGTTCGGTTGGAGTTGAAACGAATCGAAATCTGAGTGTGGGCAAAAATGGGTTAGTGCACGCGCTACAGGCAAAAACGAGTTAAATCTTTAATTCGTTTTTGCTCGTAGCGCTTGGCCTAATTCGTTCTTGCGCTGAGAAATAAGAAACCGCTTTTGCTCCGACTTTTTTTAGTCCGCTTTCGCTATCAGCCCCTCATTTGAACTTCAGTGTCTGCAATTATGGCTGAATCATCGGCATATGCCAGAAGATTCAATTCAGCTTTAATGAATTTCTCGAAGTCTCCAAAGAGCAAGGAAAATAGAATCGGACTCAAAATCTCTCCCTGCAGAACTCTCCTCATTACATCATTCGCCCTCGAAGTGCCTCCCCTTAACTGACAAATTTGCCTCAGCATATAAATCGATCAAAATTTTAATAAATTTAGAGCCTGCTCCCAGCGCTTAAATTATTCTCCGTGAAATGCTGAAAAAAGGCCATTAAACTTATTAAAGTTATCATTCTGAAATGCAGGCCGGGAATTACGACAATCGGTATTTTTGGAGAAATTTGGACAATATGTTGCTCAATAATTCAATTTTTCTTAATCTCAAATTTTCATAGGACACTTAGCTTTTGTTTCATTCGTAAAAAACAACATAACAAATTTAATTCTTGGAAAAACGACAAAAGCTACGGAAAAAAAGATTGACAGAAGTTGCTCATCCAGAAAAGAGCTACATTCTTAATTAATAGTTTTTTGATATGATGCGTAGTTTTTGTTTTGATCGTAAAAAATAACAATAAAAGTAGACAAATTTAATTTTTTGAAAAACGACAGAAGGTACGAAAAAAAATTAATAGACAAAAGTTCTTAAGCCAGAAAAGATCTACAGATTTGCTATAAGCTCTTGTCATAAGCTCTTGTTATACTGAAAATAAAGCATGATCCACTGTAATCAGGAAATTCCTAATCATAATATAATTGATGATCCAATGCCATTAATAAGTTTTCATAACACATTGTTGACATAAACTGGATTATACACAGTCTTAATATTTAATTCTAAATGCTGCGTAAATGACCCTTTTAAGGGGATAAAGAAGGCTTCGGTTTTCGCTGCATCGAAAATACGTCTGCGAGGATGCATTGTTCAATGTAATAATCAAACTAAATAATCTATGGGGAATTGTACTCGCGAGACCAAAGCGATGTTTTCGAACAATTTTGTTGCTCTTTTTTTTCTGTAATGAAAAATTGGGCCTCTTTTCGCGCTGGTAAAGTGCACCCTCACGAACAGATAAGACAGGAAAAAAATTACAGGTGTGTCATTTTTTCCCTGTCATTTTTTTTCTGTAATTTTTTCGTGACCACAAGAAAATCACAGGGAAACGACAGGCAAAACGACAGCCGAAAATGACAGGCCCTAATTGGCCATAATTTATAATAATATCGTGTAACATTATAAATTATCGTCGACTCGCAGAATCATTCGTAAACCATTTGAAACTTTCTTGTAAAGTTTAAAAAATCATTAGCAAAAAAAAACTATTATGGAAATTTTTATGATGAAACACCTCTTTGTAGCCTGTTGCTAATTCCGGATTATCTCCCAACACATCAATTGTGAAATGTGTTCGATTTGCCATTTTAAAGACTTCTTATCCTTACAAAGTGCTAAACTTAAGTACCACGGGCAACAATTTCAGAATATTTTCAACTTTCTTCGCTTCCTTAACAAGTTGACTGCGTGCTCCAATTCCATGATCCAACAGAGAATGGTTCCGCCACGCGCAACCTACGGACAATTTGATTGGTTCACTTTTTTTTTTAGATGCGCGTGGCGAGACCATTCTTTGTTGGATTATGGAATTAGGAGCACGAATTGAACTTCTTGATGGATGAAGAAAGTTGAAAATAGTCTGAAATTGTTGCCCGT
>CAKNXH010085451.1:24398-46013 GCA_932178445.1 Andricus quercusramuli | reverse complement strand
AATATTACATCCACTTTTTTACAGTGGCTTCATAAACACCGCCCTTCCGAATGTAATAATGAATAGCACAATGTCTAGGCACACCGAAAATACATATTGGGAAGAAATAATGACAGAAGCACTGGTATTATCGGTAATATAATTTCTAATATGTTCACGTTTTTCTATGAATATACAGCATTTTTTCGGATCTAAAGCTTGAGATGGGTTTTTTGTATATAGTATTTTTTTAAATGTTGAAAGCGTTTTCTTGAAAATTGAATTTTTAATTTAAAAGAAAAAAAAATGAACAGAAATTTCGAGATAAGCCAGTGATGAAAAAAATTTTCTTTGATAAATATTTTTTTTAATTAAAATAATCAAAAATTTATACCAGAGAAAAAACTTTTTTAATGTTCAGTTTTTAAAAATTACAGTTAGAATTTAAAATAACAATGAAAGAAAACATATTACTGGATAACAAATTTTTGTTGAAAATGTACAGTTTTTTTTCAATTATAAACGCTCACGTGTTTCACATTAGTTTGTTTATAGAATTTTTTTAAAGTTATTTTTATTATAAATTCAAACCATAATTTGTAAAAACTTGAAATATTAAACACAAATTTTTTCGATAGAAATATTTTAATATCGTAAAGCCTTAATATTTTAGACATTTTAAATTTGTTGTACTCGGTATATTGAATAATTTGAAATTTAGATCTATTTAAATATGCAAGAATTTTTCAATTGAAAGTGTTCGATAATTTTAGATTGAAACATTTCAAATTATTTAGTTACAAATTAAAATCGTTTGGAGTTCCAGGATTAGAAATGAAAGTCTTTTAATACTTGAATCATTATTTAGAAACGACTGAAATAGTATAACTTCAGATAAATTTGAAAGTAGGACTATTGAAAGTTAGGAGTGCTCGAAAGAACTGAACTAATGTTTAGTTTCAAAAACTCTCTCAAAGGGTGCATTTCAGGGTTTATTCATTTTTTAATAATTTGGCACCCCCACAAATTACTTTGTTGAGAAAATAACACCCGATTTTCATCAAAATTAAAGAAAATATATATTTAATGTTCGCTCAAGGTCATTTTTCTGTACAAAATATTGATCTATAAAGAATATTTGTCAAAATATAGAACGGATTTCTTCGCTCAAAGATACAAACCTAAATTTTCTGGCCCTGAAGTCCGTGAAGTGTACCGAAAAGTGCGGGTCCGTTTCAAATTATAAAGTATGCACTTGTCATATTACATTATTTGAAAAAATTAGGTATTTATTTGATACTTAAATCAAGTTCTTAAAAAATGAGAAACTTCGCACCTTATGGCAATTATTATTAATATTTTTTTTAACAATTAATTTAGCAACTTTTGGTTTACTTCCCTTCCAGAAATATTTAATCGAAAACAATTCAGAACGATAGAAAGAAATTTGAATTGTTTCTAATCGTGTTTCTTAATCGTGTGTGCACGATTGGGAATGATTGAGTGTTGCAAAGTTTCAATCGTTCCAAATCGTTCCCAATCGGGCTAATCGGTAGTAGGATTTGGAGGTTACGAAGTGGCAAATTGATGGCAGCACTTTCGTCTCGCGGCAATTATTTGAAAACATTTATTCACTTTTCTTCGAGGCATCGTATTTCAAGTAAAATGTTCATGAAAAAAATTAAATAAATGTTTTGTAATAATTTCCGCGAGCTGAGTTTGATGTCATCACAAAATTTGCCAAAGAGGTGAAATTATTTCATTAAATTATTAATTTCATTGTCTATAAATTTGTATAAAAAATATGTAATTTATTAAATAAATTACTTAAAATATTTTAGGTACAGAAAAATTAAAACTAACTGAGAGTAAACTATTCAGATTCTTCTTCAACTTCTAATATCCTACGGATATTAGCATTTTCACTTGTTAATTCGTTACCCTCTGTCGCACTATCACTCACACTTGGAAAGTTCATCATTTTAATTTGAAATTCTTCTCTGGTTAAACATGTGACTACTTTGTTGAAAATGAATTTTTCTTTCTTTGGTGAAAGTTCAACTATTTCGTTGAAAATCAATATTTTGCATTTAAAAATTGAACTATTTGTTTAAAAATTTATGTACTTTGTGGAAATTTTGACTTTTTTGTAAAAAAATAATCTTTGTGGTTGAAAATTCATCTTTTTGGCATAAAATTTAACTATTCTTTTTCTTTGAATGTTTTTTGGTTGAAAATGATTTTTTTTTCATATGAAAATGTAACTATTATTCCAGTTGAATGTTCCATAATTTTATTTAAAAATTCATCTCTTCGTTTGTTTGGTTAAAGATTAATTTTTTTAACTTGATTTTTAATTATTTAAATTTTGGTTAACAATTTATCTTTTTTAGTAATAATTAATTTTTTTGCTTGAAAATTCAACTATTTCAGTTGAATATTCATTGCTTTTACTGAAAAACTCTTACGTTTGGTTCAAAATTAATTTTTCTTACTAAAAATGTTACTATTCTTCTTTATTCATAATGTGTCCCCTAAGGGTTTACATGACTTCCATTTCTTACAACACTTCCTTCTACATGTTTTATAAAAGCTTATCCTTACTATTAACAATTATTTACACCTATTTACATAAAATCTTATATCTAATGCCTTAAATCTATTGTTGACGATAGCGCAATTTGGGACGTGTTAGCGAACGAGTGAGCGAGTGATCGAAAGCGAGAATGCAAGCGAGAGAGAGAGAGAGAGCGCGGTAACGCAAACGCATCTTAGTTTACTTATGCTATTACATAATCATTACTTACAATTCTTTACGCAACTAATTTAATTTGGGCGACTTCCGTTTACTTTTTCTTTCACTTCTCTTGTACCTCCATTTTGCCACTTTTTTGCATCCATTCTTTCATTCTTTTTCAGTTGCTCCCCTAGTATCCTCTAACTCCTTCATCTACTCTTTCCCCAAACCATCCTCCCCTAAAATCCTTACCACATTCTCTTGCCAGCTTCCTTTATTTTCCATTCCTCTCCTACATCCTTCCCATACATGCTCCCATGTTTCCTCTTCCCATTCACATATTCCGCACTTCCTGTTATCTTTCTTTTCCCAATACATACTTGCCCTTACCTCGTTTCCCAATCTAAATCTTGCTATTCTTGTCCATCTTTTCTCTCCCCATCCCTTTTCTAAATACTTTGGTACTCCTTCCTTTTTTATCATCTTATACCATGTATTATATTTTGATTCCTCAATCATCCCCCATCTTTCTATTAATTGTCTTTCTCTCTCCCTTTTTTCCACTTCTTCATAGTTGACTCCAGTCCCGTCTTCTATATCTCTAGCCTGAGAGAACTCCCTCCTTTCCTCCTCCCATCTCGTTAATTCAATCGCCCTCCCTCTCCTTTCTTCTACCTCCATCAAACACTTTCTCGCTAACTCCCCTCCCTTTCCCTCCCTCAGCTTCGTCTCAAAATTCCATGCCCTCTTTCCCGCTCTAGTACTTAATTTATCCCTATGCGCTTCTTCTCTCACCATATATCCCGGCGTCCTCCAGTCTACCCCTAACGTCCTCCTTATACACCTTTCTTGTAAACTTTCAATTTCTTTCCTTTCTTTCCATCCCCATATCTCTGCTCCATAACCCAATACCGGCCATACCAGCGTATCAAATAACCACATTCTCCTTCTCCAATTTTTTTTAAATCTTCTTTTACCTATTCCCCATATCTGTTTCATTACCCCTGCTGCTTTTTTTATCCTTTCTCTTATATGAGCTCTCTGATCTCCATTTGCTTCCAAGGTATATCCCAAATACTTAAACTTTTTTACTTCTAATTTTTTCCCCTTCCATCTCCCCGTCCATTCTTTCTTTCTTCCCCCTCCTTTTCCAAACCTCATTATCTTTGTCTTTTCTACATTTAAATTCAACTTTTTTCCATCTAAGTATTTCTCTAATCCGGTAATTAAGCCCGCCATCCCTTCTTCATCCTCTGCCATCAACACTATATCGTCTGCGTATGCCAGCGTATATATCTTTTCGTTGCCTATCCTAAGTCCTCCCAACCCTTTTCTCTTCATTTCTTCTTCTAAGTCTGATATTAATATATTAAATAAAAGTGGGCTCAGAGGACATCCTTGCCTTACCCCTCTCATCAACGAGAAACTATCTCCCACTTGCTCTCCTACCTTTACCTTGCTTTTTGTCCCTCTAAAAATTTCCGATACTCTCTTTATTAATCCCTCTCGTATCCCCTTTTTCACCATAACTTTCTTTATCTCGCCTCGGTCTAATGAGTCAAACGCCGCCTTCAAGTCCACGAACACTGCTATCATTTCCCCTTTCTCCCTTTTAATCCTCTTATTTACTAAGTAGTTCAGAACATATATATTGTCCATTACCCCCATCCCTTCTCTAAACCCTGTCTGATTCGGTGGCTCTATCTTTTTCTCCACAACTTCTTTTTTTAACCTCTCCGATAAAACAGTCACATATACTTTATACAGTGTTGGCATTAGTATCACTCTTCTATAATCTTTAACCTCCTACCCTTTGCCTTTCTTCACTATTGGTATCACTACTCCTTCTTTCCATAACTCGGGCCACCCCTCACCTCTCCATACTCTATTGCACATTATCCATGCCCATTCCTTTAATTCTGTTGCCCCGTATTTCCATACTTCATTTGGAATCTCATCTATACCAGGTGCCTTTTCATCTTTCATCATCCCTAATACCTTGACTATTTCCTCTCTTGAAATGTCCTCCTCCTCATCTGTTTCCCTACCATCTCTTCCTTCTTTCCTAACTTTCCTCTCTACCCCTCCTAGTAATTCCATAAAATATTTTTTTCATTCTATCATCTCAATATCCTGATTTACTCTTTTTCTTCTTCTTCTCTCTTTATTTACCACCTTCCAAACCTCTTCTTCTGTCCTAGCCTTCTCCGCTTCTTCTTCAAACCTTTTATTTTCCCCCTCTTTTTTTTTATCACACAACTCAGTATACTCCTTCTTTTTTCTTCTATATTCTTCTCCACTACTTGTCTCTTTTCTCCATTTTCTTAATACCCTTCTCACTTCCTTCTTCTTCTGTTTACAATCCTCATCCCATCCACTTCTATCCCCTCCTTCACTAGCTTCTTTTTTGCTTGTGCACTCTAATGCTCCTTTTATTTCTCCTACCATTATTTCCGTTTCCTCGTTTACATTTCCTTCCCCCATTTTGATATTCCTGACTTTTTCTTTGAACTGTTCTTTACCTTCCATTGGCCAATCCCCTCTTCCTGCTCTTTTTACTTTTGCTTTCTTTTTAGCCTTATTGTTATTCCTCATTCCTCCCTTTACTGTCACTATTATGGGAAAGTGATCCGAATCTACATAGTTCCCCGACTCTAGTTTCTTAACCTTCTCTCTTACTTTGTCGTCCACTACCACATAATCAATTACCGTTCCCCTCTTTCCTCCTAAACGTGTATATTCCCCTTCCTCATCCCCCTCTATAATCCCGTTTAGGATAAACCATCCCATCTCCCCTAGGCTCTTCAACAACTTCTTTCCCTCCCCATTTAGTATCTTGTCTTTGGATTTTCTTCCTCGCTCTCCATCCCATTCCCTTCCTCCTCTATCTCCTGTTCTCGCATTAAAGTCACCTCCTATTATTAGCCTACTCTAATGCTTATTCTCTTCCATCAGTTCTCTCATATCCTGTGATTTTTCCTGCATATCACCGTTCACATCAACCCCCACTATCTTCCACCTCTCTCCTCCCTCATTTATCTCTTCTACTAATAATCCTTCTCTATGCTCTTTCAACTCTTTTTTATCATTCTCTGTTATACATTCGTTCCTTACTCCCATCACCATTCCACCCATTGCTCTGCCCTTTTTATTCTTCCTCTTTGCATTTTGAACCTGCCATTTGTAACCTCTTGGTAATCCTCCCCTTACTCTTTCCCATCCCTTTTCATCTAGCCACGTCTCCATCATTACTACTACATCCCATTGTGTCAAATTTCTCATAAAATCCCTATCCTTTCTTTCTAAACCTGCTATATTCCAGTAGCATATCCTCCAATCTTCCCTACTTTCGTTTCTCGTCTCTTTTTGTTTCTCACTATTTCTTATTTCTTTACCTCCCGTTCCTTTCTCTTCTAGTTTCCCGATACCTTATTTTTTACTAACTCTTCCCTGTCTTCGTCCCAATTCTACCATACACCTTCTATCTGTATTCTCCCATACTTAACCCATGTTCTTTTTCCCTTTTTTCTGTACTCTTCCGCTATTTTCCTTAATTTATACTGCATGTTCCTTTCTACCCATGTCAAATCATCCTCTATTCTCTCCGAGCTACCATATAACACCCTCTTCTTCGTCATCACTTCCCTCTTATTTTCCCATTTCTTTAGTTTTA
The DNA here is from genome assembly GCA_932178445.1 of Andricus quercusramuli. Lineage (NCBI taxonomy): Eukaryota > Metazoa > Arthropoda > Insecta > Hymenoptera > Cynipidae > Andricus > Andricus quercusramuli. Next base: position 39,624 of record CAKNXH010085451.1, on the reverse strand, counting down.
CTAATACCATTCTCTCAACTCTTCGCTCTTCCCTTCCTATACTTCGCACTTCCTCTATTTCTACCTTAGCATCAATCCCTTTTTATTACTTCTTCCACTCCTTCCCTCAGCTCCTTCCCCTCTAATCTATTTTTCTCAGCCTTTCCTTCTCCTTATTCCCACTCTCCCCACCTCCAAACTCACGGTTTGAACTTTCAATTTTTTTTATTCTACCTTCCAACTCATTTACCTTTTTATTAGGCTCTTCCTTCTTTTCTAGCTTTTACTCCAACATCTGCATCGGAAGGAAAACTTGTTGTTGCAATGATTCTTGCAGGTATTTAATACAATTTTGTACTATTTGACCTGTAAATACCACAATTTTTAATGTTTAAAATTAAAAATAGTTTAATCTGTAACAGTTTTTGAATATTTAAATCTCCAAGTTCATTTCTGACAATTATTGTTAATTTATTTCACTTTTCAATTACATAAAGCCTTCTGAACAATCTAATATGATACAATAAAAAATTTGCAACCTTTGAAATTCAAAGATTTTAAGATCAGGCATTGCAAACCAAATTATTTGAAATATTCAAAATTGAGTATTTTAAATATTCAAAGCTAGAAATTTTCGAGAATTTCGAATCAAACTTATTTATAGATTCAAAATTGTTATACTGGAAGACATTTAAAAAGATTGGATAAGTTTTTCTACTGAAAATTGAAAGAATTTAATGAGTTACCTACAATTTATTTAGTCTGAGTTTCAAAATATTGGCGCAATCCTACGTTCTAATGATTCCAATCGTTTTCCATTGGGTATCCATTATTCTGAATTAGAGGTTAAGTTGTCAGTACAGCATTTTGATATTACAACGATTATTTACAAGCGGTTTTTTACGCTTTCAAACAAAAAAATGTCAACAATATGAATTTAAAAAGAAATAAATAAAAGTATTAAAAAAAAATTGATAAATTTCTGGAACAAAGAATAAGCATTAAAAACATGTTTTAAAATTTTGAATTTTTTTTCTATGTTCTTTTAGAGATACCACTTTTATTTTCTTAAAAAAATATTCTTGCATTGTGTACTACAACACAGATTTTTCATGATTTTTTTGTGTGGTGGAACATAGTTTAAAAAAACAATGTACGTAACGGTGCGGCGCCGCCCGCTGCCGAGGTTAACGGTGGATGAATGGGACCCATTGTTTTAAAGGACGTCTGCACTTTGCCTATAGACGTATTGTTTCCAGAGTTTACCACGAGGAGGTTGCAGTACGTTTTTAAACTCCTTATCATCGAGGTACTTTTTTAAAGTGAGTCCCCTCGCCTCTCACATCAGTTCATAATCATCGGGGTGCTTTTTTTAAATTGAGTCCCCTCGCCTCTCAATATCCTTCACTATCACTGTCAATTACTGGAATGCAATTATCGTTTTTAAATAAATCGCTCAGTATTCCTGCTGGTTTAAAAACTTTTGATAAATACTTTGCGTGAGATAAATAATAAATGATAGCTGCAATGTGAGAACAGCAACCAACTGTTCTTCTACCATTAGCACATTCACATGCATAATGTGTCAGGCCCGAAACCACAACGCTGTTAGGCTTATACCTTAAAAAACACCTATATATTTTGCGAGAAATATGTCTGGATGGAACTTTTACCTTCAGCACATTTTTCTCATCTTTAACATATTTTATATTCAATGTGCCATCTTTATTGACCATTTCAGCTAAATACGACACAGCTTGGGAGAGTTGATCTGACCCAGTAAATAGATTCTTAAGATCCCTTTTTGTCATCTCCAGAAAGTCTAATAAGCCTTCGGATGTTATACTCTGGAAAGGGAGTTGCTTTCGAAACCATCCTTTCTTTTCAGCCTCAATAGCCAAAGTATTATCGATAGATTTTTGAGTATGCATCCTCTGAACCACTTCATCTAAAACGTCTACGTCTGAGAGTGACCTTCTTCCGAACGTATTACTTAAAAATGCCGCAATTCTAAAGAATTTTCCCGCTTTGGGTAACAGCTTGTTATCAAGCTTGTGATCAAGAAGGGGATACTTTTGTTTTAATATACCATGAACAGATTCAACAAACCAGCGAATTTTAGTAACAAAACGTGACTGATTAGACTCTTCTGTTGTCAATTGCTTCCTCTTGCCTTTCAACGTAGGCATTAATACTTTAAACTTTTTTTCCTCTAAACTACATACAATATCACGAAATCCGCAATCAAGTACAAAAGTATCACCTCCCTTTAAAAAGTTGCGTAGACCATTTGCATCTTCCAAAATATTTTTCAGAATTTCCACATCATTTTTATTTGCAAGATACGGTCCAAGCATATCAATCACAAACCCGTCAGTCGTGCAGATAGTGAAGGGTTTGCAAAGAGGAACTTTCTTTTGCCCCGAAAAAGATTTCCTCTGGTACTCGTTGTTGGAACTTTTTTGGTGTCGTGCATACGTACCATCACAAATTATGAATAAATTATCACTCACATCAAACAGTTTCTTTGTTATTTCCGTAGTGTGCTTTTTAATAAGATCATCTCTGTTTAAAGCACTTAAGCCAAAAGAAAATGGTAGAATATCAGTTTCGAAAGATTTAATTACGCTTGCACAATAATCAGAAATTGATTGTTCATTATCTAACTGAAAGACAGAACTGATTATTTTATTTGAGTTTCCTGTACATAGTTTGAAGAGAAAAAGAACCAGAGCTTGAATTACTGAATGGGATGAACGGTTTCTCAAAGAAATCATCTTATCTTTTAAATCATTAAGCTGGTCCCAGGTCAAGCCCGTAGAAACTTTAACTTCTTTTTCTGAGAGGCTGCATTCGCCGACTTTATCAAATAAAGTCGCATCGCATTTGACAGAAAGAGTTTCCATATCTTTGGATAACTCTAATACACTAGACTCGTTGTATTAGAGTGTACTTTCAAATGCCTAAGATCTTCTATGAAAATGCGATTTTTAATTTTATGCCTTGGACAGCACCGATTACCAACCGGTATGTAGATTTGATTTTTTATGCAGGATTGCATCTGAGCTTCTTCTGGAATTACAATCAGATTGTCTGTAGAATGACAAATACAACAATATTTATGCGTGGAAACAATTCTCTGAAGTGGAATCTCAATATGTTCGATCTCAGGGGTAGCTTCATTTTTTTTACGTTAATTACGAATGATGGATCAAAAGTGGAATCAGCTGCCAATTCAGAATCTTCTACGCGATTATCTTTTTTCTAAATAGAAGGTCCGCATTTGCGACATAAAGTATCCTTAAGAGCTATAATTATGGCGAATTATTAATTATGTATTATGCGCTGTGTCGATACATTTGCATCGACGTTTTCATAATTTTTGAAACATCATGCAACTTTGTGCTAAGAACATTTGATTTTAAGACTACCAGACCCAAGGCCGTCACAAAAACCGAAGATCAGTGTAAGCGGTTCTATTGATCAAGTGGCTCGAAGTGACAGTGGTAAACTCTGGAAACTATACGTGTATAGGCAAAGTGCAGACGTCCTTCAAAAAAATGGGTACCATTCATCCACCGTGAACCTCGGCAGCGGGCGGCGCCGCACAGTTACGTACATTGTTGTTTTTAACTATGTTCCACCACACACAAAAAATCATAAAAAATCTGAGTTGCAGTACACAATGCAAGGATATTTTCTTGAGAAAATAAAAGTGGTATCTCTAAAAGAACATAGAAAAAAAAAATTTCAAAATTGTAAAACATGTTTTTAATGCTTATTCTTTGTTCGAGAAATTTATCAATTTTCATCTTAATACTCCAGAGTGGCCTTAGAAACATATATTTTGTTCATAAAAATCGGTCAAGCCGTTTTCGAGAAAAATCACTTTTTCGATTTTGCTTTCCCCCTCCATATCTCCCACAAAAATGAGATTTTCAAGTTGAAACTTGGATGAAGCTTCATACCTCATGGAAACGAACTTATGACATCAATTTAAGCTTCATACGAATGGGGGCCGATTTCCCATGCTTATTCCGCTAAGCAATTCCATTTTTATCAAAATCAAACATTAAAAAATGCGCTGTAATTATAATTTCGGTTCCTGGATCTTGTTGATTTTATTTCTAGTGCATTTTTATGCGTAAAAAGCCCAGATCTACTCAGAAAAAGTAGAAACCCACAAGTTACAAAGATAATTTTATTAAATACCAAAACAGGACATTCTAAAATTCGCTGCGTTTCCAGTTTTTGTTTCTGGGTTATAGCAATTTTTTTCCTAGTGCATTTTCATCACTGGAAAGTTTTAAAGTGCGCGAAAACATTTAAGAAAATTGAAAAACTCTGCAAACTTGAGATTTTTAAAACATATTTTTTAGTGCTGGTAACCAAGCTGCATGTCTACCTTATTTAAATTAATTACTTTTTTTTAGGTTCAAAAACACTACTCTTTCACGCTGTAGCAATTTCGAATCCCAGAATTTGTTATTTTTGACCTACCTTAACATGTATATATTTATTTATTTTTATTGACTTGTAATGGAGAAATTTATATTGATATCTTAAGTTAGATGAACGAAAAGCACGCTGTGACTGCCAATGAGCTTCCTCAGATTTTCACAAGTTTGCAATTCCGGGCCAGACACAGATCGAAATTTTATTTACTTTGCAACAATAGTAATTAATTTTTTAACAAAAATATTTTTCCGCTCGGGCTTTCCAGTCGCGCACTATACTTTTCGACAAACAAAAACATTTTTAAGTAATATAATGTTTGTAACTCCCCCACGGAAAAGCCTTTTCGCGCACCATCTACAGGCACCGAAATGAGACTTTTTCGCACTGTTTTCCAAATCCTCCTCTGGATGCCTGTACATGGCGCGCATGTACAATGTACATGCAGGTGTAACAAAAAATTTAGTTCGGCACTCGTGCGCAAAGATAGCAATGACTCACTCTATTTTTGCGAAACATATACCATTTGTGTACTTTGAAAATTTCCTGCGAGCAATTTTACCACGTATTTCAATAAACATTGTTCTTTAATTGATAAATATTCACAGTTGTGCTTATTTAATTACACCTCAGACAATACAAATTAAGTCAAGGCAAATTTTTTAGCGGTTTATAATATTTCGAAATGCGGCCGCAAATGCTGTTTCTTATACGCGGCCGCAAATGCGATTGCAATTGCGACCGCAAATGCGGCCGCAAATTTTCTGTAGGGAAGACACTATCCCAGCAAAAAAGAAAGAATTGATACGGATTGGGGCGAATTAACATTTTTGTAATGCGCGTGAATCCCGTTTTCTGATTCGTTCGAACGCATTGAGACGCATTTAGATGAATTGAGACAGCGCGAATTGAATGCGTGTGAATTCGTATGAATGCGTGGTCGAGGTCAATCAGAAAAAAAATTAATAAAAAGTGCATGCGTTGAGACTTGAAACAGCGATCCCTCGTGTATCAGTCCAGAGTACCCGCCACTGAGCTACAAGACAATTTACTAAACATTTACAATCATTTCTATATGTCCTGCACGTTGGTTTTCCTGTTACGGATTAAAATGTATAAATCAACATTTGCTGAAATTCGCCGTGACGCATTGGGGCGAATTCAAGTGTGTGTTTTTTACTCTCACGAATTCAGACGCATTGACCAATGTTGAAGCGTTTGCGTGCTGACGCATTGAAGTGTATTCGCTGACTTTAGACTTTTGCACTGTATCTGTACGTATAGAAAGATTCAAAATTGAAATACCTTCTTCACGAATTTACATGCATTAACACATAGGTCCAATGCGTCATTGTCGCAAAGCGGGATTTGCAGGGTGTCTTAGTCTTTTCAATTTAATTCGTATCAATACTTTCTTTTTTTCTGGGTTAAAAAGTGATAAAGACTATATAATACTATTGTTATTGATATTGTTATGTCAACATTTGCTAAACATTTTTAATAAATATTAGGTATATAACCATTCATTTTTTTTATTTTGATTTACTAATATAACATTTCTTAAACAGATAGCCAATGTAATAATAGTAAAATTATTCCAAATTACCAGAGAATATGAATTTTCAACAAAAAAGTTAATTTTCAACAAATAATTTAAATTTTCAACAAAATGTTTAGATTTTCAGTTGGAAAAATTAATTTTTAACAAGAAAAAACAAATTTTCAACTGAAGTTATGAACCTTTAACCAAAAAAAAATGAACTTTTCAGGAAGCAGTTTCACTTGAAGCTACAATTTTTAACCCAAAAGTATGAATTGTAAACAAAAAGATAATAGCAAATATTTGAAAAGCAAAATTTTTAATTAAATGTCAAAAATAACTGCATTGAACCAACAGAATCCTGATCGAAGTCAAAGATGAAAAAACAGGCATCATATACTAGATAATTAATTTTAAAAAGTTATAAAGACGATATAATTACTATTGTTATTGTTATGTGAAAATTTGCTTCACATTTTCAATAAATATTAGGTACATAACTATTTATTAGTCATGCATGTAATCTGTTTTACTTTTTTGCTTTTTAAAGATCAGATAGATAGATATTTTCTTCGATTCTCCACTTTTAGTGCCATAGTAAGCAAAACTCGGCAACTAATATGTTGTCTGATTTATTTTTCAACTTTTCGCACGCTAAGATGCAAAAATATATTTAAAAATTACAATTTCAATTGGAATACAGAGTATAAATATCTTATTTTTTCTTTATATCTTAAAAATAAAATAAAAATAAAAGAAATAATTTGTTCATAAAATAACAAATATTAATGCATAGCAACAAAATTTTAAACAACAATTATCAGCAAATCTTAATCCCAGGAAAAGTCAAAAGAAAAACTGATTTCTTTCCGTTTATAAACGCCTAAAGTGGGCATTTGTTTACATAATTGGTTTAGAAAATGAAGGAATATTAATGCACAGCAGAATTTTTCAAAGAAAACATCAGTGGTTATATAATTTCAGAAAGGTCAGAAGAAAACCGATTTATTTTCGCTTAAAAATTCTCAAAATGTGCATTTGTTTACATAATTTGTTCATAAAATAACAAATATTAATGCATAGCAACAAAATTTTAAACAACAATTATCAGCAAATCTTAATCCCAGGAAAAGTCAAAAGAAAAGCTGATTTCATTCCGTTTATAAACGCCTAAAGTGGGCATTTGTTTACATAATTAGTTTAGAAAATGAACGAATATTAATGCATAGCAATATTCATTTAGAAAACATACTTGCAAATATAATTGCAACAAGATAAGAAGAAAATATGATTTTTTTCTCGTTAAAAAACGATTGAATTGTGCATTCGTTTATATAATTTGTCTATAAAATAAACAGATATTGATGGATGGTGACATTTTTCCAGAAAACATAATCGTTGATATAATTGCAGCGAGGCTAGAAGAAAAACCATTTTTTTCTGCCCATAACTGTCTGCGATGTACATTTTTTATATAATTTGTTTATATAATTAGTGAATAACATTAAGCCGTCAATTTTAATGACCATTCATCATTCTTACGATGAAAGCAAGGTACTTCAAACCAGAAATTATTTTGAAGTAGAATGACCCCTAATGTCGATTATTTGTTGATACAATTTGTATCTAACAACCGCGCGGGAGCATTGCCGCAAATCGAACGCTCCACTCTGGTCAAGGGCGGATCCAGAAAATGTATCGGAGTAGAATAGTAGATGATTGTGAATTTTCGAAAGGAAATTTTCAAATAGATTATAACAGGGCGATTTATTCCACTTGCTTTATATTTCTGAAATATGCACGTGTGAAAGCACGTGCGTAGTTGAGGTCGTGCAGAAATTGCGTAGAGCATCTAGGGTCTGTGTGTCAGCGGGGGGGGGGGGACGATTTTTGTATGCTGTGTTGCTACTTTATCAAGAATAAATTGTTTTGGTTGAAAATTCAGTTGAAACAAACAGTTGAAAGTTGAACTGTTTGGTTGAAAATTAATCTTTTTCGTTAAGGATTAAACTATTTTGTCCATAATGCAACTTTTTCGGTTACATTCAATTGTTTTTTTTCAATCAAAACAATTTTTTTGCAAATATCAAGTACTATATTTTTTATTAAAAATGCAGCTTTTTGGGTTGACAATTCAACTTCTTGTTTGAGAGTCGAACTACTTTACTGAAAATTCATTTTTTTCGCTGAAGATTTGTCATATTAGTTCAAACTGAAACTCTTAGCTTGAAAATATACTTTTTTGTTACAAACTCATGTTGAAGCTTCAAATTTATTTGTTTGGTTCAAAATGAATGCATTTTGCTATAAATTCGTTAATAAAGTTATTGGTTAAAAATAAAAGTATTTTGTTGAGAATTAATCTGTTTTGGTTGAGGATTCAACTATTTTTCTGAAAGTTGATATTTTTATATCAAATTCATTAGCGTTTTATTAAAAATAAAAATATTTTTTGGTACAAATATAAACTATTGTATTTTTTCTGGAACATTCATCTGCTTAGGTTGGTCATTCAACTTCTTGGTTCAAAGTTGAACTGCTTTCTTAAAAATTTATCTCTGGCTGAAAATTAAACAACTCGATTACGAATTTATATATTTTGCAAAGAAATCTACTTTTTTGGTACTAATTACATTTTTTCATAAAAATGGTTCTCTTCGGTGGAAAGTTCATCTCTTCTGGTTGCAGATTGAACTATTTTTTCAAAAATTGTTACTTTTTAGTTTAAATGAATAGCTTTTTTCGTGAATATCAATTTTTGTATTTAAAAATTTAACCATTATGTTGAAAACAATCTTTTTGTTGAAAATTCATATTTGTAGGTTGAAAATTCAACTGTTTGTAGAGGCAATTCGAAAGCTCGTTTTGTATAGTAGAAAATTAACCTTCATGGTTGAAAATTCGACATTCCGGATGATACTTTTTTTTCTTTGTTGACCGAAAGTTTTTCTTTTACATAGAATCCAGTATTTTAATGAAAATTCGTATTTTTTATCCAATTCAACTATTTTTTATTTTAAATGAAAAGCACAAACTTTTTCCTTCTATGGGTTATTCTTTAACATTACAAAAATGACAAAAGATGGGAAAATTCTGATAATTGTCGACTTCAATCCGGGTTCAAAGAAATTTTGTTGCAACACATTTTTGTGTTTTGTTTTACATAAACTATGGGTCACATGCAAAAATGTGTAAGAAAATTTTATTCTGATAGCTTTAAAAACAATTTTGTTACAATGTCGATAATTCTAGGAGATACAGCATGATTTGTAAGAGAAAAATTAATTAATAATACCTAGAGAACGACCATGAATTCGCGAAAATATGTCAAACCGTTGGATTCAGTAGGGTATTTCGACTAGAACAGAATTTCTATCTCGAATACGCTGCATGCATTACACCTGAAACGCACCGCGCCGGTACAGTGTTGTCAAATCGAACATTCGAAATCTGCTGCGGTGCAGGCCGGAGTGCTCTGGCGTGCACCGGTGCAGGATAACCGAATTTGCTATTAGTCTTTTCAATTGAATTCGTATCAATACTTTCTTTTCTGCTGGGGTATCACTTTGTCACATCGTTAGGTGGCATGATTTTTACATACTGCCTTTCGACTCCTCATTCGGTATACCGCCTGAACAAACCCGGTAAGAAGAGAAGAATTAAAAAAAAATTAATATTTTCATATTCAAACGAAAGAGTGAGCATTATTCAATTTTTTTGAATGTGCTAATTTTCCATCGGGAGAAGTGCCCAACGAAAGAATAGGTTTATCTCCGAAACCAATTCTTTTCTATTTCCTTAACGAACGCCACTTGTGTTGTGTTCCATAGAGGCGAACATATTTTCAATTTTTTTAATTCCTCTTAATGCAAGCAGTAGACACACCTCTCATGGTTATTTTTAATTCCATACTTACATGCTGTATTTTGGATTAATTTAATTCTTTCTAATCCGTCCACAAAATGCGTGCACTTACATGATTTCTATTCCTCCGTGTGCAACATAAGTTTGAAAATTTCAATTTTTTTTTATGGTTATTCTTAATTTCATACTTACATGCTTTATTTTCGATTATTTTAATTCCTTCTAATTGCAAGTTGGCTACTAAACATCTCCTCACCTTCCCTAAACCCTAACAACGGTTTCAGATGTTTAGCAGTCAAGATGCAAAAATTTAACCTAAACCAAAAATCCAAATTCGAACCAAAAAAAAGGTAGGCAGGAAATTTCAAAAATTTTATTTCGACTATGCTGGATAGATCGTTTTTTGGCTACGTATACTTTTTTTGTGGTTGTGTAATCCATGCACGTACATTAAAAAATAATTTTAATATAATTTAAATGTGTTCCAAGACAGATTGCATATGAAATCGGTCAAAATATGTTCCTGATAAACAGATTAATAAAAAAAATGTTCACATAATTTACCCAAATTCTTTTTTTTTCACCTGTAATTTATAAATGTAATACAATATTTATTCATTAAAAAAAAAAAGAATTTATTTCAATTCACAGTTGCGCCTTAAAAGTGACATTATTTTATTCCTTTCTATTCTTTCTTTTACATTTCTCCACTCTTCAATTCCTCCCAATACGCTTCCATTACATTTTTCTAAGTCGATTAAAAGGAATAGGTTTTGCTTTTTTTGTCTACTCGATGGTGGAACTTTCGATGGAGGAAAATTCACGTATTAATGAGAATTCAGATTCTGAATCTTTTTGAATTCTTCTCTTCTTACCGGGAACATTCATTTTTTATACTCAAAATTTTTGTTGAATTATTAAAAATTCAATTTCCAACCTATCAACACGTGCGCGGCATGTGTGTTACAAACGAAAACTGCAGAGGGCGCACTGCAGGCAAGTGCATTCACTCAATTCAACCCGATTGGGAACAATTGGCACAATTAGCAACAATTTGAAACGATTCAACGTTTGATCACACTCAATCGTTATGAATCGTGTTCAGTCGATTATTTCTAGCAGGGTTATTACTAATTTTTTTATTCATGTATAAGCCCTTCATGAATTAATTCATTAATTAATATAATATAATAATTAATTAATTATAACTATTATCTGAAATGAAACCAAGCTTGTTGTCACCATCTTGCTCCCAGTGATATTACACATTTACACATGCTTTTTAATCCAGTAATTCCAGTAAAAATTACGTCACGCAAAATTACACGGAATAGCCGTGATTGATGACGTTTTTCGGCCGACAGCCAATCACAACGCTCCACAAAATAATTTTGTCTACGTTGGCATCACTGCAACAGTGCTCATCGCCCTCGCCACTCTCACAACAGTAAGTTTCATGACGTCATGCCAGTACTACCAGTACTCCCAGTGAATTCTCGAACACAGCCTAGAACTCTCAAACGAAAATGGCCGATGCCAATATGGCCGCCACACTAAGCGTGCGAACCGCGTCAAATCAGTGCGGGATCATTGTTTTTAATTGTTTACGGGAGTTTTTTTCGGTAAAGACAGCTATCGTTCATAAATTAATTTTCAAGAAAATGAATTAATTTTTAAGAAAATGAATTAGTTTTCAAGAAAATAAATTAATTTTCAAGAAAATAATTTAATTTTTCACCAAAGAAAACAGTTTAAAACCAAAAAGAATAATATTCTACCGAATACTACGAATTTTAAAAAAATACATAAAGGGCCCCGCCAGGGATGTGCAGTTACGCGTAACTGGAAGTTTATTACGTATAATACCTAAAGGAGATATTTTACGTAAAATACCTCGTGTATAGTGATGGCCGCTGCTCGGTGTGACGTCCCTGTTTGTCAATATGGCCGACAAGAACGACGATGGAAGCGGTAAAATTTGAATTACAAACCAGCGATGAATGTGTCGATTGCTGCAACGGTCATTGAAATGACCTCCTGAAAATGATTCTCTGGTAGCGGGAAATTAACAACACAATTATCGCACACAACTATAAGTTTATTCAAATTTCCTTGAATATAGGTCGTCGCACAGAATCACACACTTAACAATTTAACTTGCACGAATCGCGATGACCGATGGTCTTCTAACCTCGCGAGATTCTAAGGAACACAACATTTCACTAATACAAAAGTTTTTGAGAGAACAATCAAAGAGTTCAAATGCCGAATTGCGACTGACTTTCGGAGTGTCGGTTTCGCTCGCTGCTCGCTCAGGCCTCGCAGGACCCTTCGAGTTGGGGGTGGCGAGTCAGCGACTTGACCAATCGCCTTCGTCAGAAGTAGCGCCTCTAGGTTTTCCGCGGCCCTATCGCGCAGCACCCTCGCGTTTTGGGTCACGCCCTACTCCTTCGCATAGAGGCAACTTGTTTTCCTCTGAACTGCCTAATTCTGGGAATACTTGAGGCGCTTGAAACAGAACCTTATTTTTTCTACATCCTGTTGGGTCCGAACGATGAAGTTTACTTTCTCAAAGGGATAAGCTAAAACAGATGTGCTTGACAAATTTATGTTCTGTCGTAAATTTTGAGTCGAAGTAAGGGTCCGGAAAGCTATTAAATTTGAAATTGACATAGTGACAAACAAGACTGAAGGGGCTTTTCAAAAGAAGGGACAGATTTGTGAAATTACTTAATGGGTTCTGAAGGTGGTCTGTTTTGAGCCTCCCACCCTGGCGGACCGAACGAACGGAGCGGATACGCTACAGCGTATCCTTATAGTATCCACATCGTATCCTCTCCGTATCATGCAAGAAAAACACATTAAAAAAGGAAGATGAACATTTTACTTATTGAAATTCTGATTCTACGTGAAATTTTGCGTTAAAAGGTCACGGAGTAATCGCAATAGTTTTTCTTGTAACATTAAAAACTTTCAAAAAATATAATACTTATCGATAACGTGGGCTGAATGCGACTTCAAACGCATCGTCGACGGATAAAGCCTATGAACTGCTACTGAATGACGATGCGTTTGAAGTCGCCTTCAGCGCACGTCATCGATAAGTATTATATTTATTAAAAGTTTTTAATGTTGCAAGAAAAACTATTGCGACCAACTCTGTGACCTTTTAACTAAGAATTTCACGTAGAATCCGAATTCCAACAAGTGAAATGTTAATCTTTCTTTTTTAATGAGTTTTTCTTGCATGATACGGAGAGGATACGATGTGGATACTATAAGGATACGCTATAGCGTATCCGCTACGTTCGTTCGGTCCGCCAGGGCAAGTTTACAATTTCCAGATGATTGAACCTTTACGTGACTTGTCTGCATTCCGACGATTTCATGTTTTTATATTTCTAAATTGAAGAAAACCCTAAAATCAAATTTATCTTCTTTCTAAATAATTTTCGAGTAAAAATTAAAACTATTATGCTTAATGATTACGTATGTTTGAATAATCGCGCCTAAATAAAGTGAAGGTGGGGATAAAACCTAACCTGCATCGTTCACACGTTACATCGGTATTTCATTCACGACCAGTGATGGGTAAGTAAAATACTCGTGATAATTTACTTGGTTTTCTACGGTAATTTACCTGGTATTTTACGTCATCATTTTTCTACATGATGTAAATTACGTCTTGTTCTATATATGAGGGCGCCACCTCTGAGGCGGGAAATTGAAACCTCGAATCAGACAGTCAATCAGAGGTTTTCTACATGTATTTGACATATTCCAGGTATTTTACGTAAAATACCTCCTTTATGTATTATACGTAAAAAAACCTCCAGTTAAGCGTAACTGCACATCCCTGTTTGACATTATTATTTTTCAATTAACAATATAGGCATTGAAAAAAAACTCTCACGAATGCCAATACCAGAAATTCAAAAAAGTGATGTTATGCACAGTTTTACATGTCCACCATCTTGGCACGTAATTTACTAGGTATTTTACCTATTTTCTACGTAAAATACTTCACTTAGGTATTTTACTTCAAAACCCTCCAGTTACGCGTAACTGCACATCCCTGTTCATGACCAATCCTGACCGGTCATAACGGTAAAAGTCGGTAAAACGAGGTCAAACCCAAATATCTCCATCAAGAAAGTTTTTTTTATAGAAAAAAGTGGTGTAGTTGTTAGGACATACCTTATGCTAAACTTGTACAAAAACTTTATCGGTTCTGAATGTTCCAGTTACTCTCAAAGTCATAAAAATGTCAAAAAGATGAGTATAGCAGACGACAATTTTGACAGTTTCGCGCGAGTTTCGAGAAGAATTTGAAAATTACACTTTACAAATTTACAAAACATATTGAAAAACTGTTGCATTTACTAAGTTATATTTTTAAACTAATAGTTAGTAGTGTGCTTAGTTATTTTAAATCACATATTAATGAATATGACACTCAAACATTAAGTTAAGTATTGTGCATCGTATAGGTTATATTCCCTAAATAAAAATACTGTTTTTTTGTCTTTAAATAAAATAAAATTTAATATATAGAATTCCTGGAAATGAGAAAAAAATTCAACGATAAAATTTGGACATTATTATGAATTTAGATTCATGAGTAATTTGTGTAAATAATTTATTATTTGTTATCATTTGTATGTGGAGAAATTCAATAAGGCAATTATTATAATTAAAAATAAGAACAATGAAAGTGAAATAAAATTGCATTTTTTGAATGGGTTTTGAAGAAAAGTAATTGTTCAAAACGTTTTTTAATATTATTTTTCTTGGGAACTGCGAACAGTTTTGTAACAGCTCTCAAATTTACACGAATTTTTCTATAATTAGTTTTTCTTCCACATATAAAGAGAAATAAAAAAAGCTTGCATGTTCTTGAGAAATTTTATTCTACACGAACAGTGTTAAAAGAATATCATAATAATTAATGGAAAGCGTAATTTTATGAGCAATTCAGTACCCTCGCTTCGTGAGGAATTTAAAACTGACACTTTATAAACTGACAAATTACATTGAAAATGTGTCACATTTATTAAACAATATTTGAACAATAATAGTATGTTAAGTTACTTTTAATGAAAATTTAATTAATTTTATTCCTAAATACTGAAGTGAGTACTTTGTATCTTGTAGGTTATGATCGCAAATAAAAATGCTGCTTTTTTTAACTTGTAATATGATTGTTTAAATTTTTTCCAGTATCTTAGAATAATAATGTATACATAAATTTGATTAACAATTCACATTTAGTGGTAATATATAAATTGTGTGTTTCATAGTCATGTATAAATTTAATTAAAGAATTTTTCTAAATAATTTGAAATAAATAATTAAAACATTACAATATAATATAATACATATTAGGGT
>CAKNXH010085451.1:0-19398 GCA_932178445.1 Andricus quercusramuli | reverse complement strand
CTTAGTGGTACCCTGCGGTGGTTGTTTAACTTTTTTTTAATTATATATATATATATATATATATATATATATATATATACGTCGCAATATGAGTAGTGCATGGGCACATTTCAACTGGATAAAATGCTTAGGAATGAATTTCATTGTATTATTAGAACTAATTCACGGACTGAAGAGGCGATCAGAGGGCAATGCAATCAAGAATTAATTTTTTTAATTTTCATATTTTTACAGTTTCAAAATGTAGAGTATAATAGAATTTTATTTCCACATGATCATCCTCATTAGACTTTTACATATACTACCTTTGTACCTTCTGAGTATAATACTTTTACTTTGGCACTTTTTGCCATGCTTCGTAGTTACAAAAATCACATGTTTCGCTCATTCATGCCATTCTCTGCTTATTGTTCTTACAATCATTTATTCTGAAATTGCTTAATATTACCACTTGACATTCTTCCTTTCATGAGCATTATTCTGTATAATCAAATCCATTTTAGTTTAGATTGCAAAGCAGCTCTAAGCTGTACCTCGCCCCTTTAAGTGCCCCTTCCATTAATATTTTCTGAATACTTTGTATATGTTTTGTTGGCATCTTAATAAAGATCTATTATTTAGAGAAGTTGTAGGCTCCGGAAGCTTCGATCATGATTCCTTAAAGAAACCAATCCCAAAGCTACTGGAACGTGTACGTCATCCGCTTCTGCTCCTTCTGTCCTAGAAGTTAAGCAAGAGCGGGAAATTTACGAGTGATAACATCGGGCAACACTGTTCCCTGGAGTCAGGTCTCTAGCCGCGGATGACCTTACGCGGCAGACAAGACAGTTGGAGATGAAGGTTTCACCTCTGGATACTTTTTTAGAGCTACCAATCTTTGTAGAATTTAAGAGGAACAGTGTTGACGGGCCAGATGGAGTGATCCCAGGAGAACAGCCTTTTGCATCCGGTTCGCGATGAAATGAGCCTGACGCTGGCAAGCCGGAATCTTGTTGAGTTGGCTAATAAATGAAGCTTTCATACCTCCAAGGCAGCCGATTATGAGAATTATAAGATGGACTTTGTAGCCTTGGTACAGCTTACTCAGCTCGAAAAGAAGTGCTTGATATTTCGCCTGTTTTTCTCCCTCCTTTGCCGTGATATTACCATCCGCTGGTGCCGAGAATTCAATCACATAAATGATCTTGTTCTTCAGATCTTGGAGGGCAATGTCAGGCTTCGTAGCACTGATACGTTGAGTGGTGGAGAATGAGAAATTCCAGTAGATCTTACACTGATCATTCTCCACAACTGACTCGAGTTCCCCCTGGGCGTATGGCAAGACGGGCAATAGATCAACACCATAGAAATGCCTAAGATGGTAATATATCACTTTTAGAGCTGCATTGTGTCTCTCTATGTACGCGCAGCGTGCATATTTAGAGCATTTACTGAGAACATGTCCAAGTGTTTCGGGCTCTTGCTTGCACGCTCGGCAGTTGGTATCGCGTACAGGTATATTCATTATGCGCTCGCGGTAAACTAAGGTGTCTATGACGCCGTCTTGACAGGCAAAAAGAAATTCCTCGGTCTCCGATCTCAATCCAGCAGACTTGAGAAACATGTTGGACAGACCCATCGACAGCTCTTCTCTACGTAGGATGCCGTAGAACTTACCATGGAGGGGTTTCTCAGCATGTTCTCTTAGTAGGAGCGTATGTTCTGCTTCTTGTATACGACTTTTGAGCACTAGAGGTGTTAGTGATGCTAGGCCATGTGTAATGTCGCTGGAATCAAATGGGAGGTCAAGCTCCTCTGCGGCCCTATCTGCTGCATGGTATAGAAACACCGCAGCATTGGCGACTTCATGTTGATGTACGAGTCGCATAAGGGAATCCGTGCTTTTTAGAACTGAGCAGGCTGTAGCCAGAACCGTTCTTCGATGAAGACACTCTAAGCTTAGCAATCCTCTACCCCCTTTATCGCGAGGGAGATATATTCGAGGTACGGAAGATCTAGGATGAAGACTTCGTTGTATTTTCATCATCTTGCGTGTGCTTCGATCAAGTTGTTTTAACTCATCGACGTTCCATTTTACTGCACCAAACGTGTAGAGCAGTATAGGAACGGCCAGCATATTGGTCGCCTGGATCTTATTCTTTCCAGATAATTCGGAAGCCCAAATTTTTCTGAGAATTTGGCGATACCTTTTTCCAAGGGCCGTTTTCAAGTTATGCACATTTTGGGTTTCCGCTTGCGGTATTCTAAGATACAGTCAAACCTCGTTTATCGGGACACTCATTTATCGTGATCTTCACTTATCGGGATCTTGCAACCTCGTTTATCGGGACATCTTGTTCCCCTTCCAACCACCGCTCCTTATACATTAGCACTTGAAATGGGGTAAGGAGAGAGTGTGGTGGGAGTAGCGGGAATTTAAAATTCTTTTTGATCATTTGCGATCAAACCTGACATAACCCGTAAATAACAACACAGCAAGGTGTCATGGCAACCCGTCTCGAGGCTGGGGGTAGTAGTGGGAGACCCCTCCGAATCCCAATAAACGAGGTGTTTACATTTCGAGGGCGTCCCGATAAACGAGGTTTGACTGTATGTATATGTTTCTCCAATACCAAGATGTTGAATGGTATTTCCGCCTATGAGTTGAACATCCTGATCATCACTGGATAATGCAGTTTCTAGTCTTCCTTGGTGTAGGAGGACGCAAGCACACTTGTCCAGTCCGAAGCTCATGCCAATCGCTTTAGAATACCTATTTACCGCATCTACAAGGATGTTAAGGTCCTTTTTTGAGGAAGCAAAGAGTTTAAGGTCGTCCATGTATAAAAGGTGGTTGACCTTATATTCTCTTCTGTTCGGCGGGCCACATAGGTATCCAGAGCTTTTGCCTCGGAGCACAATAGATAGAGGCAAGAGGGAGATGCAGAAAAGTATCGGACTTAGAAAGTCTCCTTGAAAGACGCCCCTCTTATATGTGACAAAGCTTGTAGTCACTTGTCTTTTGTCAAATGTTATGACAAATCTTGTTCGCCACAAGGGCATAAGCTCTTTTATGCATCTCACTATTTTTGGATGCACCTCCATGCACTCAAGGAGCTTGATAAGTAGCTCATGGTTCGTGTTATCGAATGCCTTACGGTAATCAATCCAAGCCATGGACAGATTGCGTCGATACCTGATCGAGTCCTGGGTAATACACCTGTCTATTAACAGGTTCTCCCTGCAACCTGCCAGCCCTCTCTTGCATCCACGTTGTTCGACTATTACACTCCATACCGGCTCGATAGATGTCAATATCCTCTCTTTGAGGATGCCAGTGAATAGCTTGTAGCTGGTGTTTAAACAAGCTATGGGCCTGCAGTTCTTTGGACATGACAAATCTCCGGCCTTAGGGATCAACACCGTGCGTCCTTCCACTAGCCACTGCGGGACGGGTTGTTCTCCGTTTAAGAAAGTAGTAAATATACGAGCTAGATGTTGGTGCGTAGAAGTAAACTTCTTCCACCAAAAGTTGTTGATTTTATCAGGCCCTGGCGCCGAAAAGTTCTTAGTTCTAGCGATAACTTTCTTCACTTCTTCAGCAGTAATTAGTGGACACTCTTCCTCTGGTTCTTGTAACCTTTGCCTTTGGCAAAAGTTACGGAAGAGTGATATATCAGAAGCGTCTTCATTTAGCTCATAAGAATCTCCATATACTTGCTCCCAGAAGACTTGAATCTCTTCTCGACTAGGCGGATTTTTAACTGCACATGACGCTTTATTGAACAGACGGGAAGGATTAGTAGAAAAGGTGGAATTTTCCTGAATCCACTTAACTCGCCGTTCAAGGCGCTGTTTCGCTGTTGAAAGAGATCTTACTTCTTGCGTCCAGTGCTGCTTGATGGTCGACAGTTTACACTTGTTCAGCGTGTGATTTGCTTTCCTCAAGTTTCGAGCAAGTGCCCTAACTTTTGGAGTGAACTTTTTATTTGATGTTATGTAGCTAATCACGCACTGAACATTTGATGCATGCCGTCTCGCCGTTTCAATTTTGAACTGAAGCTGTGCAATACGCTCGCGTGTCTTACCCAGACGTACCGAAGTTTCGTTACTTCTATCGTCGCTAAGCAGGGAGACCGCCTTCTCGTAAACTACACAGTTCAGATTCCAGAGATTAACATCTTCGGGGAGCAAATCGCGGAGAGCACCCTGGCGGACCAGCCGAACGCAAACATTACGCTACAACGTAACGGTAAAGTAATGCTAAAGTAATGGTAAAGTAAAATGGCATTATAATTAATAAAGGAAACGAAATTAATATGTAAACTGTTTCAGTTATAATAAAACGTTGAAATTTACGTTCAACGGTCATGCCGCAATTGCAACAAGTTGCTTTTGCAGCGTTAAAAAATAAAAAAACATAGTGACCGTCATTGCAGTCGGGCTCCTGCATACTGGCAACCCGCTAACGTGGCTTTAAGTGGGTTGCCAGTCTGCAGGGACCCGACTTGAATGACAGCCACTTTGTTTTTTTATTTTTTAACGCTGAGAAAGCAACTTATTGCAATTACGGCATAACCATTTAATGTAAATTTTAACGTTTTATTATAATTGCAACAATTTACATATTAATTTTGTTTCCTTTATTAATTAAAATGCCATATTACTTTAGCATTACTTTACCATTACTTTATCGTTACGCTGTAGCGTAATGTTTGCGTTCGGCCGGTCCGCCAGGGCAGTATTAGCTTCAGCTAATTTGTCCATCCTGAGGAAGACTTTTTGGTGGATAGATCTCCTACTTCTTATGTTGACATTATCGGCTATCTGCAAAGGTGGTCTTGCTGGAACGGGTGGAATGTTCGCTGGAGGATGTTGCTCCTCTTCCTGTTGATAAACAGCTTCATATCCGTTTTTTCGCAAGAAGGATACCTGATCTCTTAAATACTGAGGCGTTTTATGAGGATATTCCGGGTGCATATTGCCCCAACGGTCATGTAACCTCTTCATGAATCCTCTCCGCGCCGGTGAGCTTCTTTGCCAACAGGTAAGAAGGTCCCTCCTGAGTTGGTCCGACCATTTAAATCGATGTTCTCGCGTTTGTCCGGGGTTATTGCCTGGTCGTCGCCTCGGTTCGTTCCTATTGCCACTCCCAACTGAACCATGGCCTCCATCCGAGAGAGGCCTATTGTGGGTGGCACTGCGGGATACTTGTGTCGTAACCGCATAATTCGTTGCATTGGGGAGTTAGCCCAAAGCAACGCGGCTGACTGCAAGAGCAGGAGCTCTCGGGCGATGGGGTCGCCACATCCCTACGTCTTCTATTATTATTATTATTATTATTACTATTATTATATAAAAACTTTAGTATTTGAATTTCTACAATACTTAGCTTAACTAAAGTTGGTTAACAGTCTGTTTCTTTCAATCGTCGCTTATAATTTCATCTTCGATTACTTCCTCGCTTGCATCATCTTTGGAAAATTTCCATATAAAAAAGTTTTTTCTTCGATACAAAACTGAGCACTCTGATAAACATAAACGTACAAAAAATGTGTAACACAACATGGTGGCGATTTGACGTGGAAACTTGGAAAATGACCTGTAATTTAATTACAGAACCTTATTCATATTTTCGAGTAAACACTTTTTGAAAGAAAATCATTCTGAATTTTGTAAACTTCGCAAAAATTTGGAAAGTAATTTAAAATATGAGAAGATTTCAAAAAATTTAAAAGAAAATGCAGATTTTTAAAGTTCTTGAAATAAAATTTTCAAAATTTTTTCAAGATTTTGAAAGGTTGAAAGATAATTAAAAAAATTTCTTAAGATTCATGTGAAAATTTATTGTGATTTTTGTTTTGAAAAATAATAATTTTGAGGGAATATTTAAAAAGATTTCGAAACAAATTTTCATGTATAAATAACAATTGAACAATTTTCAATGCTATTTTAAGAAGTGTTCGGTTAAAAAAGATTTTAATCTCTCCATTTTTAATGTTTCTAACTTAAAATTGCTTAAGATGATATAATTTTAAAACTTTACAAATTTGTTGATTTATCCATCTATTTAGAGCATTGAAAATAATAGCGTTGTTTTATATTTTTTTTAACCTTCAACTGTCAATTGTGACTTGATTTTCCTAACATCTCAAATATATTATATATGGGTAATTGTCAAATTGTAGGCAAATTTCAGCACCTACAGTGGCAATCATATTATTATTAGGAATTAAATATTTCATAACGGAAATTGATCTTATCACATGTAACTATTTTAAATCCAAAAGGGGCAGTTATGAAAATAAGAAATAATAATGAATCCATGGGCACGTGCATATAATCAGTCGTGCGCTGTTCTATTGTACCGTACGGTAATGATGCGAGAAAAATGTTAAAGTTTAACCTTTTTTATTGTTTATAAAAAAATAACAAATTTTAATTATCAAAAGTCACCTACTTATGAAAGAAAACACCACCAAGCAAGTAACGGAATTGTTTTCATAAATTTTTTTCACTCCGAAAATGGTTTTTAACGCACGTACGGTAATGACGTTTTTGTTGTCAAGATGCACTTTTCAGTTTTAATATCGGATTAGCAGAAAAGAGAGTTAATATTTTAAGCTCAATTTTATAAAAACTTGTATTAAACAATACGACTAATATTTTGGTATTTATTACTCAACTGTAACTACAATATTTTACTAGAAAAACAGACGTACGGTAATGACTTCTGAAATGGAAAAAATTGAGGGACAGACATCAAGGCTTTTAAAATATTATTTATTTGAATTAAAAAAATGTGCATACATTAAATTTATGTTCATGTGAAGTTTACAAACTTGATACGTTAAGCGTTTTTCAGGTTACTGTCTCAAAAAACGGAGAAAATCAGTTTATCCTTGTGCAAAGTGAGGTTGGGACGCCGTACGGTAATGACGTTTCGGGTGTTCTTATATTAAATTAAAGTAAATAGGAACAGAAATGAAAAAAAGGAACTGCCCATTCTGTAGAGGATGATAATAAGTGTTTATTAAAATTTTAAAAAAATCGGCACGAGCTTCTAAGTTAATGTTATATTATTGGGACTTTAAGTTTGCCTTCAATTTGACAATTACCCATATATTGTCCTATTACTATAACTAAAAATATTCAAGAAAGTACAAAAAGAGCAACCGCCTTTTTGTTTATTGCGTTAAGTTCTGCGGGAAAAGTGTGTACGGAAGACTCACTTTTTTTATCATAATTAAATTAATTTAGGTTGAACTGAAAAATTGTTCAGTTAAAAGATTTAAAAAAATAAGGTTCATGAAAGGGAGAATATTAAGTGGCAATATTAAGCCATTACAGAATAAATGATTGTAAAAGAATAATAAGCGGAGAATGTAACTACGAAGCATGGCAAAAAGTGCCAAAGTAGAAGTATTATACTCAGAAGGTACAAAGGTAGTATATGTAAAACTCTAATGAGGATGTTCATGGAGAAATAAAATTCTATTCTATTCTACACTTTCAAACCGTTGAAATATAAAAATTAGTTCTTGATTGCATTGCCCTCTGATTGTTTCTTCAGTCCGTAAATTAGTTATAAAAATACAATGAAATTCATTTATATGCATTTTAACCAGTTGCAATGTGCGCATTACTCAAATTGTGACGAATATATATGATTAGCATAAATCAGTCATTACAAACATTTGGAAAAAAATGCTTTACGCTCGGTTTCTCTAGTTGTTTGCACTTCGTGTTCGGCTTGGATGAAAAGAAAAAGTTTATTTGCGAATATTATAAAATTATCAAAACCTCTACATACGAAGTGATTATTAATATGTTGCAGAGGAGATCTACTTTACTTAAGGTTCTGTCGTCCTTAAGGAACACATTCTCATCCAGACATTCGCGCTTCGCGCTCGATATTTGATTTCAAAATATTATAATATATGTATCTATTAATTTTTTTCTTGGTTTGTGTCGTTTGTCCAAAAATGTAATTTATTTTATTCTCAAGTCAGTTTTTTACATATTAAACAAAAACTACGCGTCCCATGAAAAAGTGATTCAAAACAAATTTTTAGATCTTTTTTTAGTGCCCAATTTTTGTAGAATCATCTTTTTTCGTGTCTTGTATAGTTTGATCGCAAAATGGAATTTTTGATTTTTCATTATTTTTTTGTGCGATAAAAATTAAAATTTTAGTTTTTTCAAGGAAATTGAAAAATGTCTTCTAACAATATTGTAGGGTTTTTGAAAAGAAACATTTTTCATTTCATAACTTTTTTTCATATCGTGCGTTGTTTAGCTTAAAATGTTCATTTTAATTTGTTTTTAGGAATTTTGTAAATGCTATAACTCGGGTAATTTTTCTTCCATCGAAAAAAGTCATGTAAATATTTTATTCGCCTTTTTGAGTACTATTAATATCCGTCTATAGAATTTTTAAATATTAGAAAAAAGTGTTCTCATTAATTTTCAAAATGTGCTTACTTTTTGGATTTTTATTAATATTGGCTGGCTAACGAACTTGAGCTTCATTTCAGAATACTTGAAGTGTATGCCAAAACCTAATCCAATAGGCTAATACTTTTGAAAGTTATCGTGCTAACAAACTAAAAATCTACATGCAGGCAGACAGACAGACAGAAATTTTGTAAAAACCTGTTTTTTGGATTCAGAATGTCTCAAACCGTGGACATTCGACAAAACCGGGGGAGGGGGAGTCAAATTTTACATAAATCTATTACCTTCTCATTATAGAAGGAGAATGTAAAAATTATTTCTTGATCGCATTGCCCTCTGATAGTTTCTTCAGTCCGTAAATTAGTTCGAATAGTACGATGAAATTTATTCATAAGCATTTTAACCAGTTGAAATGTGCCCATGCACTACTAAAATTTTGACGAATATATATAATTAGCATAAATCATTAATTACAAAAATTTTGAAAAAAAACAATACTTTTTTTTCTAAATTAATGTATGAACTATGCGAATGCTATCAAACTTTCAATGCAGACATTTAAATTGCGCGCCAACCGGCTCTTTTCAGCTTCGTGCATGATCGGTAACGACCGGACTCTCTCGGCTCCTAATGTTGGGGGAAGGTACCAAAGAGGAGCTGAAGGGCCCGAGCACAATGGAAACCTGAAAACGAAACTTGAACCCGAAGATAACTCTGTCCTTTTTTACCGTAGCTACGGTAAAAAAAAGGACAGAGATATCTTCGGGTTCAGGTTTCGAGTTCGGGTCTCCATTGTGCTCGGGCCCTTAAACACTGTTCGATGATCCAATCGTTGTAGAACTGTGCATAACCTCACTTTTTTGAATTTCTCGTATCGGCATTCGTAAGGGCGTAACAGTTTTTTTTCCATGCCTATATTGTTAATTGAAAAATAATAATGTCAACCAGGGATGTGCAGTTACGCGTAACAGAATGTTTTTTACGTGTAATACCTAAAGGAGGTATTTTACGTAAAATACCTGCAATATGTAAGATACATGTAGAAACCCTCTGATTGGCTGTCTGATTGGAGGTTTCAATTTCCCGCCTCAGAGGTGGCGCCCTCATATATAGAACAAGACGTAATTTACATCATGTAGAAAACTGATGACGTAAAATACCAGGTAAATTACCGTAGAAAAACAAGTAAATTACCTCGAGTATTTTACTTACCCATCACTGATTACCACAGTCAGTCCGAGCAGTGCCCATCCCTACTCGAGTATGTAAAATACGTGTAGAAAACTTCTGATAGTGATTCCACAATAGGATTGAAAAACCGACATAGCATCAGGGTTGGTAACGTATAATACTCCACGTATT
Source organism: Andricus quercusramuli (assembly GCA_932178445.1). NCBI lineage: Eukaryota > Metazoa > Arthropoda > Insecta > Hymenoptera > Cynipidae > Andricus > Andricus quercusramuli. The sequence goes on along the minus strand of CAKNXH010085451.1, from coordinate 9,600 downwards.
GTACGTGGTTTTCTACGCGTATATTACCACGTATATTACCTCTCTAGTTTTCTACGTCATTTGACGTATATTACGTCCGAATGGAAACTTTCAGTGCGCATGCGTCCACAGCGAAAAATAGTCTCATAACCTATTTTTCTTGTGGTTCGTGGTCGCCATGTTCGTTCGTGAATCTCGCGCGAAATGCCAATATTTAAAAATTCCTTGAATTTGAATAAATGTTTAAGCAGTTTGAGGTTATAATTAGGGAGACCCTGCATAATTACATATATTATATTATTCAATATGATTAATCATAATTATTATCAAAAGAATCAACAATTGTTCTCATACCTGTACTTTCTAGACGTTTTAAACTAGTATTTTTCAAAACATTTCATCGCAGAAGGCACTTTGCGGAAGTTTTCTGTCCTTACTTCTTCCGCTCAAAGAACAAATCCTTACATGGAACTGCATTATGATGCTGGGTATTTCTTTCGAGCCCAGGCATAATTATTATTTTTAATTACTATAACGCATTCGACATAATTATTAATAATTATTATATTTCACAAGTGAGGTTATGTACTTGTCAACACTGATTTTACAAGTCGCCCATCTTGAAAACGTACTTTACAGGAGTTTTCTACGTTTTTCTACTGTTTTCGACGTATACTACGTCAAAAACGTATTATACGTAGAAAATACTCGAGTTATGCGTAACTGACCAACCCTGCATAGCATTGACTTGACGTAGACTTGACATAGCAGTAGCGTGGACGCGATGCGCGCGCATGTATTGCCAACTGCTTACTTTTATGTGTCGTTCGCGTTCTGCTGTTCCGGAGAATCAAGATGAAAATGGCCAACTCAAGGTGCCGTTCCATGTGGGAAACTCATGAGAGTGAACGAGATAAATAGATCAGTCCGTCTCTCTCACTCTCATTAGTTTCCGCTTTATGCCGACGTTTTCTGCCCACATGGGACTCCCGCATCATGTTTTGATTTTTTCGATTCAGGGGCATGACACGATTATTATGATTATAGTTCCCAATTAGACTCAGCGGGGAAAATGCAAAACTGCAGCGCTGCTCGCCTTTCACCCAATTATCTCATTTAAATTTAAATGTAATGTTAAAATTCCTGAACTTTTTCTGTTATATTCACATTTATAAAATTGTAACTCAATATAAACATCTCTTTTCCTAGTTATGAATTAAACATATATAAATTACATCAAAAGGTCTAATTTATGTTAACAATATTTGATTCTTTTGTTCTCTTTTTATTTATATTATGCACTGTGATCATATATACCTTAACGCGTAAAATATAAAACGTGAAGTAGAAAAATACCGACATCCAACAGAGGGAATTCATAAAAAAAAAATCTAAAACTGTTTATAAAATTGATACGGTAGGCGGATAGCACGTAAAGAAATTTTAAAGGTTATATTTTGACATTTGATTTTATCGAAGGAGAGGTTATGACGTGCATGGTTGCTTTAATGTCGCTTTCGTGGTATAGTGCATACAGTGTGGAAGTTTTGACAATAAAATGTTGGAATATTTTCCGATGATATTAATTGCTTACCAGTGGTTACAAATAATGAAACAGTATGTTAATTACTGCACGCAAAGAGAAACATTCCGTCGTTGGTGGGTGAAACCACATCCTACTGAAGAAATGTGTGATCAGTTTGGTGCCTACGAAACTTTGTTCTTGTATTATGCAAATTGTGACGAAGAGGAATTTATTAAAATGACAAGATTGACTGTAGAGCAATTTGGAAATTACATGAAATTTTAGCACCAAGATTAGTGAAAAGTAGTTTCAGGCGACCACTGTCAACGGAGCTTAGATTAACTATTACTTTGCAGTAAGTGAAGTATTTATGATTAATTTTATGTAAAAAATGCCCCACAGCTATTTTTTATATAAATGTCCTACTCTTCTTTATACCATTAAGCCATTTCCCTTTCGGCGAGCCTTTAGGGGTCGGCGTGACACTACCCGATTCGGGCAGTGTGTCTAGGTGGATAGTTTCTTGTAGTAACTAACTACAAGTGTGGGCTCACCACACCCACGACCGCCAACAGCAACGCAGTAGTATTATTCCCGAACGGTCACCCATCCAAGTACTAACCACGCCCAACACTGCTTAACTTCAGTGATCTAACGGGAACTGGTGTTTCCAGCGTGGTATGGCCACTTTTTTTTTTCTTTTTTTATTTTCATTTTATTTTATTTCTTTTATATACCCGTGTGTAAATAAAAATTATCTGCTTTCAATAATGTATAAGAAAATGCGACTAGTGCATTTTGAAGTTAGATTTCCAAGTAAACAGTCGGGTTTTAAATGAAAATTATATACTTTTGCATATGTCAACAAAAAATTAACGCATATATTTACTTTTAGTAGAGTGGATCGAAAAAAAAGAAATTCCATACATTGAAAACGTGAGTGTTATTTTAGTTCCTTAAACTGCATACTACGAGTGATTGTTACAATTTTTTAAGATTCTTGTTTTGATTTTATATAAGATTATAAGATTTTATATAAGATTGGGGTTGACACAACCCGATTCGGGTAGTGTTTCTAGGTTGATGATTTACTACTAGTACTACTAGTCTGGGATCACCACATCCACGACGGGCCATCAGCACTCCCCTGCTAGAAATTTCTGATAGAACTTTCTTTCCGAAGCTTTCCGATGCTTTCCATATCTTTCAGATCCTTTCCGAAATCTGCATCCGAAATTCTATCCGAAACCGTCCCACCATTTTCTTTCAGAGTCTTTCAGAATTTATCAGAAAGTGTCCCAGCAGAGTCTTTCCGTTTTTTTCCGATCATTTCAGAAACTGTCCCACGCGGAATTTTTTCAGATTTTATCAGAAAATTAAATTACGTAATATTGTTTAATAATTATTTTTTAATAGTATTTCATATGTAATTATTGGTTAATTATAAATAAACATTAAAAATTAGAATATATGAAGGAATGAAAAGTAAAAAGTTATAAATTTATTATTTTATATAAGTAAATAATTTACTTAATTAAATAATTTTTTCAGAAATATAACTATTACATAATTTTGACTGGAAATTATTGAAAAATTGTGGATAAGAGAAATGATTGTTTAAAAATTGTTTAAATAATTCTTTCTTTTTTGCAAATAGATATTATGAAACTCTCGCGATAACGAATAAAATTATATCATACATTTCATATGTATAAATATATGTGGCAGATCCTCGTTGTTTCTTTTAATATGTTTTTTAAAAATTATGTTTATTTTTTATATTCTGGCCTAAAATTTGAAAGCAATACAAAATTAATTATTTAGTTTGAATTCTCAAATACAAGCCATATTTACCATTTTCACTTTTGTATTTTGCTTTTAAATTTCAAATCAGTACAAAAAATTAAATTATCGAAAATGAAAATAATTGCGTATGGAATAAACAACACACACACACACACACATATATATATATATATATATATATATATTATTCGTGATCATTTCATCAATATTCCAGTTTTAAATTTGAGGCTACTTTGTAGGTACTGCAAAATTTTTACTTTCGCGTTATACCGAGAGATGGCGCAAACCTTTTCTCAGCTGCGGAATGCAAGAAGGAACCTTAACATCTTAACTTGAGCGGAATAAAATGAGTAATATTTGTTGTTTAACATATTTGCTAATTATTTAAACAATGTCCAATTGTTAAAACACTTTCTCTCCTCCAAATCGTAAAAAGTTATTATTTTCTAGAATTAATGGCATAATTAAGGAATGTTGATAATAATCTATTTTTAAGGATATTTGGTTATTATTTGAACAATTTCAATTTCTTTAAACAATTTTGTCCCCCATAAAATGTGGACATTTATTAATTAAATTATTAATTATGAATGAAATTTTTTTTAAAGTTAATAGTGGCACAATTCACGGATGTCGAGAGTAATATTTTGTTCCTATGAGAATATACAGCAATTTTTAAACAATTTCCATTTGTTGAAACAATTTTGATTTCTTCAAGCCATTTTTTCCTCTATAAATCGCGAAAAGTTATTATTTTTTGGCATAAGGTAAACGTCCCAGTAATCGTGACCTTAGTCCCAGTAATCGTGATGCCAATTTTCTTGCTTTCTATTTTATTTGAATAAATATAATTTCTATTTGCTATTATAAAATGCTAAAAATGAGTTAGTTTTATCATTATATATTACTTTTAATACATTTTTGTAACAATATATTCAAACTATAACCAACTTTCACGATTACTGGGACTGTCACGATTACTGGGACATTTACCTTAGTTGACGAATGTTAAGAGTAATATTTTTTTGGTTCAGATATTTCGCAAATATTAGCGAAATAGTGTAAGATATTCGAAAAAACCATGGCCCCCACATCCCGACAAGGGCCCCCTGGCCACAAAATTTTGCGGGCCCCCCTCCCCATCCTTCTTTTTGAACTCTAATAATCGTAAGATGTGCATGTTTATTCTAGGGAAATGTCGAAGGTGCTGAAGAAATTTTACGTAATTTTTATTTTTGATTAAGTTTTATACTCACCTTAAAGTTACCACTAACTATGCAAAGGTGGGAAAACTAATATTGAAATAGTGAATTTATTTCTGCATTTTCATCGTTCAAATAAGGTGAAGTCACTTAGAAGTCATTATTAGGTTAAAGATTCATATTGTAAAGAAAGTAGCTGGTGAGCCGTGGGCCCCCGGCGGCCCCGGGCCAGCCACACCTTTTTGGGGCCATGGGAAAAACTATACTTTTTGCACCTTCCCCGTAGGAAGTCACAAGTGAATGATTATTAATTGTTTAAATAATTGCTAAATATCATGGACAAAAAAATATTACTCCTAATATTCGTAAATTTTGTTGTTAATTGCAGAAAATCATAACATTTCACGATTTGTAGGTGAAAGAATGGTTTAAACAAATTAAAATTCATTTAAAATTCCTAAATATTCTTATAGGAAAGAAATATGACTCTGAACATCTATTAATTTTGCCATTCATTCCCGAAAATAATAAATTTCCGCGCTTTACAAGGGAAAACATTTTTTTTTTACAAAATGGAAATTCTTCAAATAACGTCTAAATATGATCAAAAATATTACTTTTGCCATTCATAAAATGTGTTATTTATATCCCGAATATAATAACTTCCCACGATATACAGAGGAAACAAGTTCTTTTAACACACAATAAGTGTTTGAACAATTCAGAATTATTTAAAAAAATACTTAGAAACTCGTCACTCATTGATTAAAAATAAGTAATGTTGAAATAATAATAAAAAATACCGTATTTAGTATGACCCCTGAGGAATGTGGAGGTTTCGAGATATTCGCGTTTTAATGATGTTTTAATTAATGCAATAGTCCTGTTGTAATTTGGGGGTTTCCGAAAGTTCAAATGTATGATCGGCTAGAAAACCGATTTACGAACAGAAATGTCCCCAATCATTTTTTCATTTAATCCATTGTTAACATAAAAATTCACAATTACCTGGAAAAATGAGGAAAAATAAAATTATGTTTATTTTGTTTAAAAGATTGATTGCACAGCAAAAATCTCCTCACAAAAGTTGGATTACTCTCAGGGGAAAATTTTGTTATAAAAGTGATGAATTAAAAAAAAATAAATGGAATAAATGTAAACATTCAGAGCCAAACTGGAAAGCTGGTTTTTTTGGTCAGAAGCAATTTTATCAAAAAATTTCAAGAGATCAAAGATACCCCTTTTTTGGTCTACTTCAACTTTTTTGAAGAAAATTTTATTCTAATGTTTATATTTAACAAGTTAATGCGCAGTGTAGAATGTACATACTTTGACGTGCTGTACCTTTATCAATTTTTAATGAAATATTCTTGACATTTGTACATGAGTAGTGTAAAGCCTCCTTAAAAAATTAGCGTCAACTACTTTAAAATCAAATAATAACTCTTTGTGCTATAAACAATAATGAACAAAGTCTTGTTTTCAGCTTCTGATAATCGCAGAGACTTGTCATAAAGCTGAATAATTTTTATAAAAATTGAAAAATAAAATGGCTTGTTAAAAATATTTCTATTGCTCATACTTTGTTTATTATTAAATTTCATTTCTTTCATTAAAACGTAATAGATCCTTATTGCTGTTATAAAGGACAATTTTATGGTGGCGGTATGTGGCACCCATAAAGTCATAAACCATCCCAAATTTTTTCTAAGCCTCTCTATTTCTAAGTCTCTCTTGCAAGGGGCCCTCGCATCTCCAGCGAAAGTAGCTCGAGCGACAAGTTCACGTCTTTGGCTTAGAAAAAATGTGGGATGGTTTATAGGGGCCACATGCTGCCACCATAAAATTGTCCTTTATAACAGAAAAGTAAGGTTTCCATGTGTATGGCTGGCAGTAAATATTGTGGTTCACAGTCACCTGCTTTAATACGGATTACTTTGCCATAGGCATAGTTAACCCTTTTTTTGGTTATTTTTTTGGTAGAATTTGACGCAGGATAACTTGGCCGCTGGGGGCCCCATGTGCTCGCCAGACTCAGGTCAGGTACTCTCACTCTTTTCGAAACACTTTTCTAGCACTTTCCCGGGGTCCCATGAATTTCCTGACAAATTGTGAACTAAGTTTGAATGAATACATCGCAGAAGAAAGCAGAGGCTTACTCATCTCTCACCTTATATTTAGCTCACTCTATCTTATGGTGCATTATATATCGCATTAACATTATTAATCTTGCAGGTGTATTGTTAGTTTTGCACCTAGAAGAATTTGGAAAATTGGAATATTGTAGCAACCCTGAAGAAGGCAGTGTTTAATTCGAATATGTTTTCTTATATGTATATTACTTTGACTTCTTTTATTACTTAAATTTAGCACCCTTGGCAATTTGAAGCGATAGATTTTCCGCCAAATTTTATTAATGTAATTATTATTCATAAAGCTAGAAAATACGATTCTTAAAAAAAAAACTAATTATTAAGCCACTCTAAACGGAAAGTGAACAAAAATTATAATATTTCATAAAAAACCGAACATTTCTGGCATTAACCAGAAATATATAATATATATATATATGGTTCACCTATTACAAATAATAATAAATTGTTTAAACAATTATGTTTGTCAACTCTAATTAATTATTACCTCGCTCTAATTTAAAATTCTATGAAAAGTGGAAAATTTTAGAAAAAAATCATCTTACTGGCATTATTCTTAGACAATATTATTAAAATTCATAATAAATTTAAAAAAAAATTATTTGTGGAAAATTAAATTGATTATTGCCTCGCTGTGATTGGAAAGTTGAAAATAAGTTTTAAAATGCCGAAAAACCGCGACTTTTGCTTCCTCATAGAGGAAGCTTGTGTGCTCGATGAAATTTTGAGGGCTTATTTTTACCACTAATATCATGACTCTTACAGAAGGATTTCCAAAAATATTTATTGCATTTTTTTGTTAATACTGAATAATTTGTTTAATAATCGATTTTTTATACTGAAACTTATTTCATTAGCATAATTCCAAGTTTAGGCAAAAATATAAAACATTCCTTGGTACGGGACGAATCGATTAACCTATAATATTAATACATTTTATTAAAGAGTAAGGAAGTTATAGTCATTTATATTATATTAAAAATCGAGTATTGAAGTACGAATGTTCTAATTCTCATCATTTAAAGTTGATATGTGAGAATAGAGCAGATGTGTCGATTCGAGACGAATCGATTTACTTATAATATTGATACATTTGATTTCACAGTAAGGAAGCTATGGTAATGCATAATATTTGAAAAATCTGTTTTTCATAGTAACATTTTTTTCATTAACATAATTCAAAGTTGATACAAGAATTTAAAACATTCCTTCGTTCGAGACAAATCGATTGACCTACATTATTAATACACTTTATTGAAGATTAAGGAAGTAATGCTCACTTACAATATTTGAAACATCTGTTTCAAACAGAAAAACTTTTTTTATCGACATAATTCAAAGTTGACTCCCGAATAAGAAAGACTTTTTGATCATAAATTTTCAAATATGATAATTCTGACAATGGTTTTAAAGTAATCATAAATCTGGGAAAGGGAAAGGGTGCGACAGAACTTTTCCGTTCCCTTTTACAGCTCGAAAAATTATCATTTCGAACACAAAATTTGATTTGTCTCATTTGTCTTTGTATTAAAATTTTTTTTATATTATTTTATAATTTTGTATGTTATGTAAATTTTTATTCTTAAATTGATAAAAATGACAAAATTGCTTAAAAACAATAGTAAATTGGGGTGTACTTTCCAAAAGTCAAATACCTTTCCCTTATTTTCCAGCGTCTAATGATAGGCGGGAAATCACCCCTGTGAATAGTCGCAGAAATAATGCAGGTCACATCCTTACCCCTTTCCAACGTCTCTTGGGGTGAAGGCAACCTTGTGACTGGTCATAAAAATAAATTAGGTCACATACCTTCCCCTTTCTAACGCCTTGATGGGGAGGGGCGAGAAGGCACGCCAGTGTCTGTTCACAGAAATAATATATGTCACATTCCTACCCATTTCCAATTTGTCGTGGGGGCGGAAAGGCACCCCTGTAAATGGCCACAGAAATAATTTAGGTGACATACCTTCCCCTTTCCAACTTCTCCTTGGGGGCGGGAAGGCACACCTGTGAATGGTTACAGAAATAATGTTGATCCTTTAGAATTTCTCGTGAGGGGCGGGAAGGCACTCCTTTGACTGGTCATAGAAATAAATTAGGTCACATACGCTACACAATGTAGAGTATGACCATGTCCAATGTCCGCTCTCGAAAGTAGGTCCGTTAAGCTGGCAGGACCACATTGCAAAAATTGACTGAAAACCCATAGGGAATCTAGGGCTCATTCAGGGCTAATTTAATACCCTATTGCCAAATTTAATGCTCTGCATTTAAACAAAAAACCCGGTCGTCATGCTAGCTTAACGTTAAGCTAGCAGGACCACACATGGAAAAAAAAAGACTTAGAAAATATTTCTTTGCAGAATAATTTAGGGCTCATTTAGGGCTCACTTAATGCCCTATTGCCAAATTCGATACTCCGCAATTTTTAGAAAAAACCTGTGGTCGTCAGGACCACACATAGAAAAAAACTACTTAGAAACCATTTCAGTACAGAATAATTTAGGGCTCATTTAGGGCTCACGTAATGCCCTATTGCTAAATTTAATGCTCCGCAATTTATAGAAAAAACCTGTGGTCATGCTAGCTTAACGTTAAGCTAGCAGCACCACACATGGAAAAAAAAGACTTAGAAAATATTTCTTTGCAGAATAATTTAGGGCTCATTTAGGGCTCACTTAATGCCCTATTGCCAAATTCGATACTCCGAAATTTTTAGAAAAAACCTGTGGTCGTCAGGACCACACATAGAAAAAAACTACTTAGAAACCATTTCAGTGCAGAATAATTTAGGGCTCATTTAGGGCTCACGTAATGCCCTATTGCCAAATTTAATGCTCCGCAATTTATAGAAAAAACCTGTGGTCATGCTAGCTTAACGTTAAGCAAGCAGCACCACACATAGAAAAAAAATACTTAGAAAATATTTCTTTGC
>CAKNXH010085450.1:24397-46010 GCA_932178445.1 Andricus quercusramuli | reverse complement strand
AATATTACATCCACTTTTTTACAGTGGCTTCATAAACACCGCCCTTCCGAATGTAATAATGAATAGCACAATGTCTAGGCACACCGAAAATACATATTGGGAAGAAATAATGACAGAAGCACTGGTATTATCGGTAATATAATTTCTAATATGTTCACGTTTTTCTATGAATATACAGCATTTTTTCGGATCTAAAGCTTGAGATGGGTTTTTTGTATATAGTATTTTTTTTAAATGTTGAAAGCGTTTTCTTGAAAATTGAATTTTTAATTTAAAAGAAAAAAAAATGAACAGAAATTTCGAGATAAGCCAGTGATGAAAAAAATTTTCTTTGATAAATATTTTTTTTAATTAAAATAATCAAAAATTTATACCAGAGAAAAAACTTTTTTAATGTTCAGTTTTTAAAAATTACAGTTAGAATTTAAAATAACAATGAAAGAAAACATATTACTGGATAACAAATTTTTGTTGAAAATGTACAGTTTTTTTTCAATTATAAACGCTCACGTGTTTCACATTAGTTTGTTTATAGAATTTTTTTAAAGTTATTTTTATTATAAATTCAAACCATAATTTGTAAAAACTTGAAATATTAAACACAAATTTTTTCGATAGAAATATTTTAATATCGTAAAGCCTTAATATTTTAGACATTTTAAATTTGTTGTACTCGGTATATTGAATAATTTGAAATTTAGATCTATTTAAATATGCAAGAATTTTTCAATTGAAAGTGTTCGATAATTTTAGATTGAAACATTTCAAATTATTTAGTTACAAATTAAAATCGTTTGGAGTTCCAGGATTAGAAATGAAAGTCTTTTAATACTTGAATCATTATTTAGAAACGACTGAAATAGTATAACTTCAGATAAATTTGAAAGTAGGACTATTGAAAGTTAGGAGTGCTCGAAAGAACTGAACTAATGTTTAGTTTCAAAAACTCTCTCAAAGGGTGCATTTCAGGGTTTATTCATTTTTTAATAATTTGGCACCCCCACAAATTACTTTGTTGAGAAAATAACACCCGATTTTCATCAAAATTAAAGAAAATATATATTTAATGTTCGCTCAAGGTCATTTTTCTGTACAAAATATTGATCTATAAAGAATATTTGTCAAAATATAGAACGGATTTCTTCGCTCAAAGATACAAACCTAAATTTTCTGGCCCTGAAGTCCGTGAAGTGTACCGAAAAGTGCGGGTCCGTTTCAAATTATAAAGTATGCACTTGTCATATTACATTATTTGAAAAAATTAGGTATTTATTTGATACTTAAATCAAGTTCTTAAAAAATGAGAAACTTCGCACCTTATGGCAATTATTATTAATATTTTTTTTAAGAATTAATTTAGCAACTTTTGGTTCACTTCCCTTCTAGAAATATTTAATCGAAAACAATTCAGAACGATAGAAAGAAATTTGAATTGTTTCTAATCGTGTTTCTTAATCGTGTGTGCACGATTGGGAATGATTGAGTGTTGCAAAGTTTCAATCGTTCCAAATCGTTCCCAATCGGGCTAATCGGTAGTAGGATTTGGAGGTTACGAAGTGGCAAATTGATGGCAGCACTTTCGTCTCGCGGCAATTATTTGAAAACATTTATTCACTTTTCTTCGAGGCATCGTATTTCAAGTAAAATGTTCATGAAAAAAATTAAATAAATGTTTTGTAATAATTTCCGCGAGCTGAGTTTGATGTCATCACAAAATTTGCCAAAGAGGTGAAATTATTTCATTAAATTATTAATTTCATTGTCTATAAATTTGTATAAAAAATATGTAATTTATTAAATAAATTACTTAAAATATTTTAGGTACAGAAAAATTAAAACTAACTGAGAGTAAACTATTCAGATTCTTCTTCAACTTCTAATATCCTACGGATATTAGCATTTTCACTTGTTAATTCGTTACCCTCTGTCGCACTATCACTCACACTTGGAAAGTTCATCATTTTAATTTGAAATTCTTCTCTGGTTAAACATGTGACTACTTTGTTGAAAATGAATTTTTCTTTCTTTGGTGAAAGTTCAACTATTTCGTTGAAAATCAATATTTTGCATTTAAAAATTGAACTATTTGTTTAAAAATTTATGTACTTTGTGGAAATTTTGACTTTTTTGTAAAAAAATAATCTTTGTGGTTGAAAATTCATCTTTTTGGCATAAAATTTAACTATTCTTTTTCTTTGAATGTTTTTTGGTTGAAAATGATTTTTTTTTTCATATGAAAATGTAACTATTATTCCAGTTGAATGTTCCATAATTTTATTTAAAAATTCATCTCTTCGTTTGTTTGGTTAAAGATTAATTTTTTTAACTTGATTTTTAATTATTTAAATTTTGGTTAACAATTTATCTTTTTTAGTAATAATTAATTTTTTTGCTTGAAAATTCAACTATTTCAGTTGAATATTCATTGCTTTTACTGAAAAACTCTTACGTTTGGTTCAAAATTAATTTTTCTTACTAAAAATGTTACTATTCTTCTTTATTCATAATGTGTCCCCTAAGGGTTTACATGACTTCCATTTCTTACAACACTTCCTTCTACATGTTTTATAAAAGCTTATCCTTACTATTAACAATTATTTACACCTATTTACATAAAATCTTATATCTAATGCCTTAAATCTATTGTTGACGATAGCGCAATTTGGGACGTGTTAGCGAACGAGTGAGCGAGTGATCGAAAGCGAGAATGCAAGCGAGAGAGAGAGAGCGCGCGGTAACGCAAACGCATCTTAGTTTACTTATGCTATTACATAATCATTACTTACAATTCTTTACGCAACTAATTTAATTTGGGCGACTTCCGTTTACTTTTTCTTTCACTTCTCTTGTACCTCCATTTTGCCACTTTTTTGCATCCATTCTTTCATTCTTTTTCAGTTGCTCCCCTAGTATCCTCTAACTCCTTCATCTACTCTTTCCCCAAACCATCCTCCCCTAAAATCCTTACCACATTCTCTTGCCAGCTTCCTTTATTTTCCATTCCTCTCCTACATCCTTCCCATACATGCTCCCATGTTTCCTCTTCCCATTCACATATTCCGCACTTCCTGTTACCTTTCTTTTCCCAATACATACTTGCCCTTACCTCGTTTCCCAATCTAAATCTTGCTATTCTTGTCCATCTTTTCTCTCCCCATCCCTTTTCTAAATACTTTGGTACTCCTTCCTTTTTTATCATCTTATACCATGTATTATATTTTGATTCCTCAATCATCCCCCATCTTTCTATTAATTGTCTTTCTCTCTCCCTTTTTTCCACTTCTTCATAGTTGACTCCAGTCCCGTCTTCTATATCTCTAGCCTGAGAGAACTCCCTCCTTTCCTCCTCCCATCTCGTTAATTCAATCGCCCTCCCTCTCCTTTCTTCTACCTCCATCAAACACTTTCTCGCTAACTCCCCTCCCTTTCCCTCCCTCAGCTTCGTCTCAAAATTCCATGCCCTCTTTCCCGCTCTAGTACTTAATTTATCCCTATGCGCTTCTTCTCTCACCATATATCCCGGCGTCCTCCAGTCTACCCCTAACGTCCTCCTTATACACCTTTCTTGTAAACTTTCAATTTCTTTCCTTTCTTTCCATCCCCATATCTCTGCTCCATAACCCAATACCGGCCATACCAGCGTATCAAATAACCACATTCTCCTTCTCCAATTTTTTTTAAATCTTCTTTTACCTATTCCCCATATCTGTTTCATTACCCCTGCTGCTTTTTTTATCCTTTCTCTTATATGAGCTCTCTGATCTCCATTTGCTTCCAAGGTATATCCCAAATACTTAAACTTTTTTACTTCTAATTTTTTCCCCTTCCATCTCCCCGTCCATTCTTTCTTTCTTCCCCCTCCTTTTCCAAACCTCATTATCTTTGTCTTTTCTACATTTAAATTCAACTTTTTTCCATCTAAGTATTTCTCTAATCCGGTAATTAAGCCCGCCATCCCTTCTTCATCCTCTGCCATCAACACTATATCGTCTGCGTATGCCAGCGTATATATCTTTTCGTTGCCTATCCTAAGTCCTCCCAACCCTTTTCTCTTCATTTCTTCTTCTAAGTCTGATATTAATATATTAAATAAAAGTGGGCTCAGAGGACATCCTTGCCTTACCCCTCTCATCAACGAGAAACTATCTCCCACTTGCTCTCCTACCTTTACCTTGCTTTTTGTCCCTCTAAAAATTTCCGATACTCTCTTTATTAATCCCTCTCGTATCCCCTTTTTCACCATAACTTTCTTTATCTCGCCTCGGTCTAATGAGTCAAACGCCGCCTTCAAGTCCACGAACACTGCTATCATTTCCCCTTTCTCCCTTTTAATCCTCTTATTTACTAAGTAGTTCAGAACATATATATTGTCCATTACCCCCATCCCTTCTCTAAACCCTGTCTGATTCGGTGGCTCTATCTTTTTCTCCACAACTTCTTTTTTTAACCTCTCCGATAAAACAGTCACATATACTTTATACAGTGTTGGCATTAGTATCACTCTTCTATAATCTTTAACCTCCTACCCTTTGCCTTTCTTCACTATTGGTATCACTACTCCTTCTTTCCATAACTCGGGCCACCCCTCACCTCTCCATACTCTATTGCACATTATCCATGCCCATTCCTTTAATTCTGTTGCCCCGTATTTCCATACTTCATTTGGAATCTCATCTATACCAGGTGCCTTTTCATCTTTCATCATCCCTAATACCTTGACTATTTCCTCTCTTGAAATGTCCTCCTCCTCATCTGTTTCCCTACCATCTCTTCCTTCTTTCCTAACTTTCCTCTCTACCCCTCCTAGTAATTCCATAAAATATTTTTTTCATTCTATCATCTCAATATCCTGATTTACTCTTTTTCTTCTTCTTCTCTCTTTATTTACCACCTTCCAAACCTCTTCTTCTGTCCTAGCCTTCTCCGCTTCTTCTTCAAACCTTTTATTTTCCCCCTCTTTTTTTTTATCACACAACTCAGTATACTCCTTCTTTTTTCTCCTATATTCTTCTCCACTACTTGTCTCTTTTCTCCATTTTCTTAATACCCTTCTCACTTCCTTCTTCTTCTGTTTACAATCCTCATCCCATCCACTTCTATCCCCTCCTTCACTAGCTTCTTTTTTGCTTGTGCACTCTAATGCTCCTTTTATTTCTCCTACCATTATTTCCGTTTCCTCGTTTACATTTCCTTCCCCCATTTTGATATTCCTGACTTTTTCTTTGAACTGTTCTTTACCTTCCATTGGCCAAGCCCCTCTTCCTGCTCTTTTTACTTTTGCTTCCTTTTTAGCCTTATTGTTATTACTCATTCCTCCCTTTACTGTCACTATTATGGGAAAGTGATCCGAATCTACATAGTTTCCCGACTCTAGTTTCTTAACCTTCTCTCTTACTTTGTCGTCCACTACCACATAATCAATTACCGTTCCCCTCTTTCCTCCTAAACGTGTATATTCCCCTTCCTCATCCCCCTCTATAATCCCGTTTAGGATAAACCATCCCATCTCCCCTAGGCTCTTCAACAACTTCTTTCCCTCCCCATTTAGTATCTTGTCTTTGGATTTTCTTCCTCGCTCTCCATCCCATTCCCTTCCTCCTCTATCTCCTGTTCTCGCATTAAAGTCACCTCCTATTATTAGCCTACTCTAATGCTTATTCTCTTCCATCAGTTCTCTCATATCCTGTGATTTTTCCTGCATATCACCGTTCACATCAACCCCCACTATCTTCCACCTCTCTCCTCCCTCATTTATCTCTTCTACTAATAATCCTTCTCTATGCTCTTTCAACTCTTTTTTATCATTCTCTGTTATACATTCGTTCCTTACTCCCATCACCATTCCACCCATTGCTCTGCCCTTTTTATTCTTCCTCTTTGCATTTTGAACCTGCCATTTGTAACCTCTTGGTAATCCTCCCCTTACTCTTTCCCATCCCTTTTCATCTAGCCACGTCTCCATCATTACTACTACATCCCATTGTGTCAAATTTCTCATAAAATCCCTATCCTTTCTTTCTAAACCTGCTATATTCCAGTAGCATATCCTCCAATCTTCCCTACTTTCGTTTCTCGTCTCTTTTTGTTTCTCACTATTTCTTATTTCTTTACCTCCCGTTCCTTTCTCTTCTAGTTTCCCGATACCTTATTTTTTACTAACTCTTCCCTGTCTTCGTCCCAATTCTACCATACACCTTCTATCTGTATTCTCCCATACTTAACCCATGTTCTTTTTCCCTTTTTTCTGTACTCTTCCGCTATTTTCCTTAATTTATACTGCATGTTCCTTTCTACCCATGTCAAATCATCCTCTATTCTCTCCGAGCTACCATATAACACCCTCTTCTTCGTCATCACTTCCCTCTTATTTTCCCATTTCTTTAGTTTTACTAATACCATTCTCTCAACTCTTCGCTCTTCCCTTCCTATACTTCGCACTTCCTCTATTTCTACCTTAGCATCAATCCCTTTTTATTACTTCTTCCACTCCTTCCCTCAGCTCCTTCCCCTCTAATCTATTTTTCTCAGCCTTTCCTTCTCCTTATTCCCACTCTCCCCACCTCCAAACTCACGGTTTGAACTTTCAATTTTTTTTATTCTACCTTCCAACTCATTTACCTTTTTATTAGGCTCTTCCTTCTTTTCTAGCTTTTACTCCAACATCTGCATCGGAAGGAAAACTTGTTGTTGCAATGATTCTTGCAGGTATTTAATACAATTTTGTACTATTTGACCTGTAAATACCACAATTTTTAATGTTTAAAATTAAAAATAGTTTAATCTGTAACAGTTTTTGAATATTTAAATCTCCAAGTTCATTTCTGACAATTATTGTTAATTTATTTCACTTTTCAATTACATAAAGCCTTCTGAACAATTTAATATGATACAATAAAAAATTTGCAACCTTTGAAATTCAAAGATTTTAAGATCAGGCATTGCAAACCAAATTATTTGAAATATTCAAAATTGAGTATTTTAAATATTCAAAGCTAGAAATTTTCGAGAATTTCGAATCAAACTTATTTATAGATTCAAAATTGTTATACTGGAAGACATTTAAAAAGATTGGATAAGTTTTTCTACTGAAAATTGAAAGAATTTAATGAGTTACCTACAATTTATTTAGTCTGAGTTTCAAAATATTGGCGCAATCCTACGTTCTAATGATTCCAATCGTTTTCCATTGGGTATCCATTATTCTGAATTAGAGGTTAAGTTGTCAGTACAGCATTTTGATATTACAACGATTATTTACAAGCGGTTTTTTACGCTTTCAAACAAAAAAATGTCAACAATATGAATCTAAAAAGAAATAAATAAAAGTATTAAAAAAAAATTGATAAATTTCTGGAACAAAGAATAAGAATTAAAAACATGTTTTAAAATTTTGAATTTTTTTTCTATGTTCTTTTAGAGATACCACTTTTATTTTCTTAAAAAAATATTCTTGCATTGTGTACTACAACACAGATTTTTCATGATTTTTTTGTGTGGTGGAACATAGTTTAAAAAAACAATGTACGTAACGGTGCGGCGCCGCCCGCTGCCGAGGTTAACGGTGGATGAATGGGACCCATTGTTTTAAAGGACGTCTGCACTTTGCCTATAGACGTATTGTTTCCAGAGTTTACCACGAGGAGGTTGCAGTACGTTTTTAAACTCCTTATCATCGAGGTACTTTTTTAAAGTGAGTCCCCTCGCCTCTCACATCAGTTCATAATCATCGGGGTGCTTTTTTTAAATTGAGTCCCCTCGCCTCTCAATATCCTTCACTATCACTGTCAATTACTGGAATGCAATTATCGTTTTTAAATAAATCGCTCAGTATTCCTGGTGGTTTAAAAACTTTTGATAAATACTTTGCGTGAGATAAATAATAAATGATAGCTGCAATGTGAGAACAGCAACCAACTGTTCTTCTACCATTAGCACATTCACATGCATAATGTGTCAGGCCCGAAACCACAACGCTGTTAGGCTTATACCTTAAAAAACACCTATATATTTTGCGAGAAATATGTCTGGATGGAACTTTTACCTTCAGCACATTTTTCTCATCTTTAACATATTTTATATTCAATGTGCCATCTTTATTGACCATTTCAGCTAAATACGACACAGCTTGGGAGAGTTTATCTGACCCAGTAAATAGATTCTTAAGATCCCTTTTTGTCATCTCCAGAAAGTCTAATAAGCCTTCGGATGTTATACTCTGGAAAGGGAGTTGCTTTCGAAACCATCCTTTCTTTTCAGCCTCAATAGCCAAAGTATTATCGATAGATTTTTGAGTATGCATCCTCTGAACCACTTCATCTAAAACGTCTACGTCTGAGAGTGACCTTCTTCCGAACGTATTATTTAAAAATGCCGCAATTCTAAAGAATTTTCCCGCTTTGGGTAACAGCTTGTTATCAAGCTTGTGATCAAGAAGGGGATACTTTTGTTTTAATATACCATGAACAGATTCAACAAACCAGCGAATTTTAGTAACAAAACGTGACTGATTAGACTCTTCTGTTGTCAATTGCTTCCTCTTGCCTTTCAACGTAGGCATTAATACTTTAAACTTTTTTTCCTCTAAACTACATACAATATCACGAAATCCGCAATCAAGTACAAAAGTATCACCTCCCTTTAAAAAGTTGCGTAGACCATTTGCATCTTCCAAAATATTTTTCAGAATTTCCACATCATTTTTATTTGCAAGATACGGTCCAAGCATATCAATCACAAACCCGTCAGTCGTGCAGATAGTGAAGGGTTTGCAAAGAGGAACTTTCTTTTGCCCCGAAAAAGATTTCCTCTGGTACTCGTTGTTGGAACTTTTTTGGTGTCGTGCATACGTACCATCACAAATTATGAATAAATTATCACTCACATCAAACAGTTTCTTTGTTATTTCCGTAGTGTGCTTTTTAATAAGATCATCTCTGTTTAAAGCACTTAAGCCAAAAGAAAATGGTAGAATATCAGTTTCGAAAGATTTAATTACGCTTGCACAATAATCAGAAATTGATTGTTCATTATCTAACTGAAAGACAGAACTGATTATTTTATTTGAGTTTCCTGTACATAGTTTGAAGAGAAAAAGAACCAGAGCTTGAATTACTGAATGGGATGAACGGTTTCTCAAAGAAATCATCTTATCTTTTAAATCATTAAGCTGGTCCCAGGTCAAGCCCGTAGAAACTTTAACTTCTTTTTCTGAGAGGCTGCATTCGCCGACTTTATCAAATAAAGTCGCATCGCATTTGACAGAAAGAGTTTCCATATCTTTGGATAACTCTAATACACTAGACTCGTTGTATTAGAGTGTACTTTCAAATGCCTAAGATCTTCTATGAAAATGCGATTTTTAATTTTATGCCTTGGACAGCACCGATTACCAACCGGTATGTAGATTTGATTTTTTATGCAGGATTGCATCTGAGCTTCTTCTGGAATTACAATCAGATTGTCTGTAGAATGACAAATACAACAATATTTATGCGTGGAAACAATTCTCTGAAGTGGAATCTCAATATGTTCGATCTCAGGGGTAGCTTCATTTTTTTTACGTTAATTACGAATGATGGATCAAAAGTGGAATCAGCTGCCAATTCAGAATCTTCTACGCGATTATCTTTTTTCTAAATAGAAGGTCCGCATTTGCGACATAAAGTATCCTTAAGAGCTATAATTATGGCGAATTATTAATTATGTATTATGCGCTGTGTCGATACATTTGCATCGACGTTTTCATAATTTTTGAAACATCATGCAACTTTGTGCTAAGAACATTTGATTTTAAGACTACCAGACCCAAGGCCGTCACAAAAACCGAAGATCAGTGTAAGCGGTTCTATTGATCAAGTGGCTCGAAGTGACAGTGGTAAACTCTGGAAACTATACGTGTATAGGCAAAGTGCAGACGTCCTTCAAAAAAATGGGTACCATTCATCCACCGTGAACCTCGGCAGCGGGCGTCGCCGCACAGTTACGTACATTGTTGTTTTTAACTATGTTCCACCACACACAAAAAATCATAAAAAATCTGAGTTGCAGTACACAATGCAAGGATATTTTCTTGAGAAAATAAAAGTGGTATCTCTAAAAGAACATAGAAAAAAAAAATTTCAAAATTGTAAAACATGTTTTTAATGCTTATTCTTTGTTCGAGAAATTTATCAATTTTCATCTTAATACTCCAGAGTGGCCTTAGAAACATATATTTTGTTCATAAAAATCGGTCAAGCCGTTTTCGAGAAAAATCACTTTTTCGATTTTGCTTTCCCCCTCCATTTCTCCCACAAAAATGAGATTTTCAAGTTGAAACTTGGATGAAGCTTCATACCTCATGGAAACGAACTTATGACATCAATTTAAGCTTCATACGAATGGGGGCCGATTTCCCATGCTTATTCCGCTAAGCAATTCCATTTTTATCAAAATCAAACATTAAAAAATGCGCTGTAATTATAATTTCGGTTCCTGGATCTTGTTGATTTTATTTCTAGTGCATTTTTATGCGTAAAAAGCCCAGATCTACTCAGAAAAAGTAGAAACCCACAAGTTACAAAGATAATTTTATTAAATACCAAAACAGGACATTCTAAAATTCGCTGCGTTTCCAGTTTTTGTTTCTGGGTTATAGCAATTTTTTTCCTAGTGCATTTTCATCACTGGAAAGTTTTAAAGTGCGCGAAAACATTTAAGAAAATTGAAAAACTCTGCAAACTTGAGATTTTTAAAACATATTTTTTAGTGCTGGTAACCAAGCTGCATGTCTACCTTATTTAAATTAATTACTTTTTTTTAGGTTCAAAAACACTACTCTTTCACGCTGTAGCAATTTCGAATCCCAGAATTTGTTATTTTTGACCTACCTTAACATGTATATATTTATTTATTTTTATTGACTTGTAATGGAGAAATTTATATTGATATCTTAAGTTAGATGAACGAAAAGCACGCTGTGACTGCCAATGAGCTTCCTCAGATTTTCACAAGTTTGCAATTCCGGGCCAGACACAGATCGAAATTTTATTTACTTTGCAACAATAGTAATTAATTTTTTAACAAAAATATTTTTCCGCTCGGGCTTTCCAGTCGCGCACTATACTTTTCGACAAACAAAAACATTTTTAAGTAATATAATGTTTGTAACTCCCCCACGGAAAAGCCTTTTCGCGCACCATCTACAGGCACCGAAATGAGACTTTTTCGCACTGTTTTCCAAATCCTCCTCTGGATGCCTGTACATGGCGCGCATGTACAATGTACATGCAGGTGTAACAAAAAATTTAGTTCGGCACTCGTGCGCAAAGATAGCAATGACTCACTCTATTTTTGCGAAACATATACCATTTGTGTACTTTGAAAATTTCCTGCGAGCAATTTTACCACGTATTTCAATAAACATTGTTCTTTAATTGATAAATATTCACAGTTGTGCTTATTTAATTACACCTCAGACAATACAAATTAAGTCAAGGCAAATTTTTTAGCGGTTTATAATATTTCGAAATGCGGCCGCAAATGCTGTTTCTTATACGCGGCCGCAAATGCGATTGCAATTGCGACCGCAAATGCGGCCGCAAATTTTCTGTAGGGAAGACACTATCCCAGCAAAAAAGAAAGAATTGATACGGATTGGGGCGAATTAACATTTTTGTAATGCGCGTGAATCCCGTTTTCTGATTCGTTCGAACGCATTGAGACGCATTTAGATGAATTGAGACAGCGCGAATTGAATGCGTGTGAATTCGTATGAATGCGTGGTCGAGGTCAATCAGAAAAAAAATTAATAAAAAGTGCATGCGTTGCGACTTGAAACAGCGATCCCTCGTGTATCAGTCCAGAGTACCCGCCACTGAGCTACGAGACAATTTACTAAACATTTACAATCATTTCTATATGTCCTGCACGTTGGTTTTCCTGTTACGGATTAAAATGTATAAATCAACATTTGCTGAAATTCGCCGTGACGCATTGGGGCGAATTCAAGTGTGTGTTTTTTACTCTCACGAATTCAGACGCATTGACCAATGTTGAAGCGTTTGCGTGCTGACGCATTGAAGTGTATTCGCTGACTTTAGACTTTTGCACTGTATCTGTACGTATAGAAAGATTCAAAATTGAAATACCTTCTTCACGAATTTACATGCATTAACACATAGGTCCAATGCGTCATTGTCGCAAAGCGGGATTTGCAGGGTGTCTTAGTCTTTTCAATTTAATTCGTATCAATACTTTCTTTTTTTCTGGGTTAAAAAGTGATAAAGACTATATAATACTATTGTTATTGATATTGTTATGTCAACATTTGCTAAACATTTTTAATAAATATTAGGTATATAACCATTCATTTTTTTTATTTTGATTTACTAATATAACATTTCTTAAACAGATAGCCAATGTAATAATAGTAAAATTATTCCAAATTACCAGAGAATATGAATTTTCAACAAAAAAGTTAATTTTCAACAAATAATTTAAATTTTCAACAAAATGTTTAGATTTTCAGTTGGAAAAATTAATTTTTAACAAGAAAAAACAAATTTTCAACTGAAGTTATGAACCTTTAACCAAAAAAAAATGAACTTTTCAGGAAGCAGTTTCACTTGAAGCTACAATTTTTAACCCAAAAGTATGAATTGTAAACAAAAAGATAATAGCAAATATTTGAAAAGCAAAATTTTTAATTAAATGTCAAAAATAACTGCATTGAACCAACAGAATCCTGATCGAAGTCAAAGATGAAAAAACAGGCATCATATACTAGATAATTAATTTTAAAAAGTTATAAAGACGATATAATTACTATTGTTATTGTTATGTGAAAATTTGCTTCACATTTTCAATAAATATTAGGTACATAACTATTTATTAGTCATGCATGTAATCTGTTTTACTTTTTTGCTTTTTAAAGATCAGATAGATAGATATTTTCTTCGATTCTCCACTTTTAGTGCCATAGTAAGCAAAACTCGGCAACTAATATGTTGTCTGATTTATTTTTCAACTTTTCGCACGCTAAGATGCAAAAATATATTTAAAAATTACAATTTCAATTGGAATACAGAGTATAAATATCTTATTTTTTCTTTATATCTTAAAAATAAAATAAAAATAAAAGAAATAATTTGTTCATAAAATAACAAATATTAATGCATAGCAACAAAATTTTAAACAACAATTATCAGCAAATCTTAATCCCAGGAAAAGTCAAAAGAAAAACTGATTTCTTTCCGTTTATAAACGCCTAAAGTGGGCATTTGTTTACATAATTGGTTTAGAAAATGAAGGAATATTAATGCACAGCAGAATTTTTCAAAGAAAACATCAGTGGTTATATAATTTCAGAAAGGTCAGAAGAAAACCGATTTATTTTCGCTTAAAAATTCTCAAAATGTGCATTTGTTTACATAATTTGTTCATAAAATAACAAATATTAATGCATAGCAACAAAATTTTAAACAACAATTATCAGCAAATCTTAATCCCAGGAAAAGTCAAAAGAAAAGCTGATTTCATTCCGTTTATAAACGCCTAAAGTGGGCATTTGTTTACATAATTAGTTTAGAAAATGAACGAATATTAATGCATAGCAATATTTATTTAGAAAACATACTTGCAAATATAATTGCAACAAGATAAGAAGAAAATATGATTTTTTTCTCGTTAAAAAACGATTGAATTGTGCATTCGTTTATATAATTTGTCTATAAAATAAACAGATATTGATGGATGGTGACATTTTTCCAGAAAACATAATCGTTGATATAATTGCAGCGAGGCTAGAAGAAAAACCATTTTTTTCTGCCCATAACTGTCTGCGATGTACATTTTTTATATAATTTGTTTATATAATTAGTGAATAACATTAAGCCGTCAATTTTAATGACCATTCATCATTCTTACGATGAAAGCAAGGTACTTCAAACCAGAAATTATTTTGAAGTAGAATGACCCCTAATGTCGATTATTTGTTGATACAATTTGTATCTAACAACCGCGCGGGAGCATTGCCGCAAATCGAACGCTCCACTCTGGTCAAGGGCGGATCCAGAAAATTTATCGGAGTAGAATAGTAGATGATTGTGAATTTTCGAAAGGAAATTTTCAAATAGATTATAACAGGGCGATTTATTCCACTTGCTTTATATTTCTGAAATATGCACGTGTGAAAGCACGTGCGTAGTTGAGGTCGTGCAGAAATTGCGTAGAGCATCTAGGGTCTGTGTGTCAGCGGGGGGGGGGGGACGATTTTTGTATGCTGTGTTGCTACTTTATCAAGAATAAATTGTTTTGGTTGAAAATTCAGTTGAAACAAACAGTTGAAAGTTGAACTGTTTGGTTGAAAATTAATCTTTTTCGTTAAGGATTAAACTATTTTGTCCATAATGCAACTTTTTCGGTTACATTCAATTGTTTTTTTTCAATCAAAACAATTTTTTTGCAAATATCAAGTACTATATTTTTTATTAAAAATGCAGCTTTTTGGGTTGACAATTCAACTTCTTGTTTGAGAGTCGAACTACTTTACTGAAAATTCATTTTTTTCGCTGAAGATTTGTCATATTAGTTCAAACTGAAACTCTTAGCTTGAAAATATACTTTTTTGTTACAAACTCATGTTGAAGCTTCAAATTTATTTGTTTGGTTCAAAATGAATGCATTTTGCTATAAATTCGTTAATAAAGTTATTGGTTAAAAATAAAAGTATTTTGTTGAGAATTAATCTGTTTTGGTTGAGGATTCAACTATTTTTCTGAAAGTTGATATTTTTATATCAAATTCATTAGCGTTTTATTAAAAATAAAAATATTTTTTGGTACAAATATAAACTATTGTATTTTTTCTGGAACATTCATCTGCTTAGGTTGGTCATTCAACTTCTTGGTTCAAAGTTGAACTGCTTTCTTAAAAATTTATCTCTGGCTGAAAATTAAACAACTCGATTACGAATTTATATATTTTGCAAAAAAATCTACTTTTTTGGTACTAATTACATTTTTTCATAAAAATGGTTCTCTTCGGTGGAAAGTTCATCTCTTCTGGTTGCAGATTGAACTATTTTTTCAAAAATTGTTACTTTTTAGTTTAAATGAATAGCTTTTTTCGTGAATATCAATTTTTGTATTTAAAAATTTAACCATTATGTTGAAAACAATCTTTTTGTTGAAAATTCATATTTGTAGGTTGAAAATTCAACTGTTTGTAGAGGCAATTCGAAAGCTCGTTTTGTATAGTAGAAAATTAACCTTCATGGTTGAAAATTCGACATTCCGGATGATACTTTTTTTTCTTTGTTGACCGAAAGTTTTTCTTTTACATAGAATCCAGTATTTTAATGAAAATTCGTATTTTTTATCCAATTCAACTATTTTTTATTTTAAATGAAAAGCACAAACTTTTTCCTTCTATGGGTTATTCTTTAACATTACAAAAATGACAAAAGATGGGAAAATTCTGATAATTGTCGACTTCAATCCGGGTTCAAAGAAATTTTGTTGCAAAACATTTTTGTGTTTTGTTTTACATAAACTATGGGTCACATGCAAAAATGTGTAAGAAAATTTTATTCTGATAGCTTTAAAAACAATTTTGTTACAATGTCGATAATTCTAGGAGATACAGCATGATTTGTAAGAGAAAAATTAATTAATAATACCTAGAGAACGACCATGAATTCGCGAAAATATGTCAAACCGTTGGATTCAGTAGGGTATTTCGACTAGAACAGAATTTCTATCTCGAATACGCTGCATGCATTACACCTGAAACGCACCGCGCCGGTACAGTGTTGTCAAATCGAACATTCGAAATCTGCTGCGGTGCAGGCCGGAGTGCTCTGGCGTGCACCGGTGCAGGATAACCGAATTTGCTATTAGTCTTTTCAATTGAATTCGTATCAATACTTTCTTTTCTGCTGGGGTATCACTTTGTCACATCGTTAGGTGGCATGATTTTTACATACTGCCTTTCGACTCCTCATTCGGTATACCGCCTGAACAAACCCGGTAAGAAGAGAAGAATTAAAAAAAAATTAATATTTTCATATTCAAACGAAAGAGTGAGCATTATTCAATTTTTTTGAATGTGCTAATTTTCCATCGGGAGAAGTGCCCAACGAAAGAATAGGTTTATCTCCGAAACCAATTCTTTTCTATTTCCTTAACGAACGCCACTTGTGTTGTGTTCCATAGAGGCGAACATATTTTCAATTTTTTTAATTCCTCTTAATGCAAGCAGTAGACACACCTCTCATGGTTATTTTTAATTCCATACTTACATGCTGTATTTTGGATTAATTTAATTCTTTCTAATCCGTCCACAAAATGCGTGCACTTACATGATTTCTATTCCTCCGTGTGCAACATAAGTTTGAAAATTTCAATTTTTTTTTATGGTTATTCTTAATTTCATACTTACATGCTTTATTTTCGATTATTTTAATTCCTTCTAATTGCAAGTTGGCTACTAAACATCTCCTCACCTTCCCTAAACCCTAACAACGGTTTCAGATGTTTAGCAGTCAAGATGCAAAAATTTAACCTAAACCAAAAATCCAAATTCGAACCAAAAAAAAGGTAGGCAGGAAATTTCAAAAATTTTATTTCGACTATGCTGGATAGATCGTTTTTTGGCTACGTATACTTTTTTTGTGGTTGTGTAATCCATGCACGTACATTAAAAAATAATTTTAATATAATTTAAATGTGTTCCAAGACAGATTGCATATGAAATCGGTCAAAATATGTTCCTGATAAACAGATTAATAAAAAAATGTTCACATAATTTACCCAAATTCTTTTTTTTTCACCTGTAATTTATAAATGTAATACAATATTTATTCATTAAAAAAAAAAAGAATTTATTTCAATTCACAGTTGCGCCTTAAAAGTGACATTATTTTATTCCTTTCTATTCTTTCTTTTACATTTCTCCACTCTTCAATTCCTCCCAATACGCTTCCATTACATTTTTCTAAGTCGATTAAAAGGAATAGGTTTTGCTTTTTTTGTCTACTCGATGGTGGAACTTTCGATGGAGGAAAATTCACGTATTAATGAGAATTCAGATTCTGAATCTTTTTGAATTCTTCTCTTCTTACCGGGAACATTCATTTTTTATACTCAAAATTTTTGTTGAATTATTAAAAATTCAATTTCCCACCTATCAACACGTGCGCGGCATGTGTGTTACAAACGAAAACTGCAGAGGGCGCACTGCAGGCAAGTGCATTCACTCAATTCAACCCGATTGGGAACAATTGGCACAATTAGCAACAATTTGAAACGATTCAACGTTTGATCACACTCAATCGTTATGAATCGTGTTCAGTCGATTATTTCTAGCAGGGTTATTACTAATTTTTTTATTCATGTATAAGCCCTTCATGAATTAATTCATTAATTAATATAATATAATAATTAATTAATTATAACTATTATCTGAAATGAAACCAAGCTTGTTGTCACCATCTTGCTCCCAGTGATATTACACATTTACACATGCTTTTTAATCCAGTAATTCCAGTAAAAATTACGTCACGCAAAATTACACGGAATAGCCGTGATTGATGACGTTTTTCGGCCGACAGCCAATCACAACGCTCCACAAAATAATTTTGTCTACGTTGGCATCACTGCAACAGTGCTCATCGCCCTCGCCACTCTCACAACAGTAAGTTTCATGACGTCATGCCAGTACTACCAGTACTCCCAGTGAATTCTCGAACACAGCCTAGAACTCTCAAACGAAAATGGCCGATGCCAATATGGCCGCCACACTAAGCGTGCGAACCGCGTCAAATCAGTGCGGGATCATTGTTTTTAATTGTTTACGGGAGTTTTTTTCGGTAAAGACAGCTATCGTTCATAAATTAATTTTCAAGAAAATGAATTAATTTTTAAGAAAATGAATTAGTTTTCAAGAAAATAAATTAATTTTCAAGAAAATAATTTAATTTTTCACCAAAGAAAATAGTTTAAAACCAAAAAGAATAATATTCTACCGAATACTACGAATTTTAAAAAAATACATAAAGGGCCCCGCCAGGGATGTGCAGTTACGCGTAACTAGAAGTTTATTACGTATAATACCTAAAGGAGATATTTTACGTAAAATACCTCGTGTATAGTGATGGCCGCTGCTCGGTGTGACGTCCCTGTTTGTCAATATGGCCGACAAGAACGACGATGGAAGCGGTAAAATTTGAATTACAAACCAGCGATGAATGTGTCGATTGCTGCAACGGTCATTGAAATGACCTCCTGAAAATGATTCTCTGGTAGCGGGAAATTAACAACACAATTATTGCACACAACTATAAGTTTATTCAAATTTCCTTGAATATAGGTCGTCGCACAGAATCACACACTTAACAATTTAACTTGCACGAATCGCGATGACCGATGGTCTTCTAACCTCGCGAGATTCTAAGGAACACAACATTTCACTAATACAAAAGTTTTTGAGAGAACAATCAAAGGGTTCAAATGCCGAATTGCGACTGACTTTCGGAGTGTCGGTTTCGCTCGCTGCTCGCTCAGGCCTCGCAGGACCCTTCGAGTTGGGGGTGGCGAGTCAGCGACTTGACCAATCGCCTTCGTCAGAAGTAGCGCCTCTAGGTTTTCCGCGGCCCTATCGCGCAGCACCCTCGCGTTTTGGGTCACGCCCTACTCCTTCGCATAGAGGCAACTTGTTTTCCTCTGAACTGCCTAATTCTGGGAATACTTGAGGCGCTTGAAACAGAACCTTATTTTTTCTACATCCTGTTGGGTCCGAACGATGAAGTTTACTTTCTCAAAGGGATAAGCTAAAACAGATGTGCTTGACAAATTTATGTTCTGTCGTAAATTTTGAGTCGAAGTAAGGGTCCGGAAAGCTATTAAATTTGAAATTGACATAGTGACAAACAAGACTGAAGGGGCTTTTCAAAAGAAGGGACAGATTTGTGAAATTACTTAATGGGTTCTGAAGGTGGTCTGTTTTGAGCCTCCCACCCTGGCGGACCGAACGAACGGAGCGGATACGCTACAGCGTATCCTTATAGTATCCACATCGTATCCTCTCCGTATCATGCAAGAAAAACACATTAAAAAAGGAAGATGAACATTTTACTTATTGAAATTCTGATTCTACGTGAAATTTTGCGTTAAAAGGTCACGGAGTAATCGCAATAGTTTTTCTTGTAACATTAAAAACTTTCAAAAAATATAATACTTATCGATAACGTGGGCTGAATGCGACTTCAAACGCATCGTCGACGGATAAAGCCTATGAACTGCTACTGAATGACGATGCGTTTGAAGTCGCCTTCAGCGCACGTCATCGATAAGTATTATATTTATTAAAAGTTTTTAATGTTGCAAGAAAAACTATTGCGACCAACTCTGTGACCTTTTAACTAAGAATTTCACGTAGAATCCGAATTCCAACAAGTGAAATGTTAATCTTTCTTTTTTAATGAGTTTTTCTTGCATGATACGGAGAGGATACGATGTGGATACTATAAGGATACGCTATAGCGTATCCGCTACGTTCGTTCGGTCCGCCAGGGCAAGTTTACAATTTCCAGATGATTGAACCTTTACGTGACTTGTCTGCATTCCGACGATTTTATGTTTTTATATTTCTAAATTGAAGAAAACCCTAAAATCAAATTTATCTTCTTTCTAAATAATTTTCGAGTAAAAATTAAAACTATTATGCTTAATGATTACGTATGTTTGAATAATCGCGCCTAAATAAAGTGAAGGTGGGGATAAAACCTAACCTGCATCGTTCACACGTTACATCGGTATTTCATTCACGACCAGTGATGGGTAAGTAAAATACTCGTGATAATTTACTTGGTTTTCTACGGTAATTTACCTGGTATTTTACGTCATCATTTTTCTACATGATGTAAATTACGTCTTGTTCTATATATGAGGGCGCCACCTCTGAGGCGGGAAATTGAAACCTCGAATCAGACAGTCAATCAGAGGTTTTCTACATGTATTTGACATATTCCAGGCATTTTACGTAAAATACCTCCTTTATGTATTATACGTAAAAAACCTCCAGTTAAGCGTAACTGCACATCCCTGTTTGACATTATTATTTTTCAATTAACAATATAGGCATTGAAAAAAAACTCTCACGAATGCCAATACCAGAAATTCAAAAAAGTGATGTTATGCACAGTTTTACATGTCCACCATCTTGGCACGTAATTTACTAGGTATTTTACCTATTTTCTACGTAAAATACTTCACTTAGGTATTTTACTTCAAAACCCTCCAGTTACGCGTAACTGCACATCCCTGTTCATGACCAATCCTGACCGGTCATAACGGTAAAAGTCGGTAAAACGAGGTCAAACCCAAATATCTCCATCAAGAAAGTTTTTTTTATAGAAAAAAGTGGTGTAGTTGTTAGGACATACCTTATGCTAAACTTGTACAAAAACTTTATCGGTTCTGAATGTTCCAGTTACTCTCAAAGTCATAAAAATGTCAAAAAGATGAGTATAGCAGACGACAATTTTGACAGTTTCGCGCGAGTTTCGAGAAGAATTTGAAAATTACACTTTACAAATTTACAAAACATATTGAAAAACTGTTGCATTTACTAAGTTATATTTTTAAACTAATAGTTAGTAGTGTGCTTAGTTATTTTAAATCACATATTAATGAATATGACACTCAAACATTAAGTTAAGTATTGTGCATCGTATAGGTTATATTCCCTAAATAAAAATACTGTTTTTTTGTCTTTAAATAAAATAAAATTTAATATATAGAATTCCTGGAAATGAGAAAAAAATTCAACGATAAAATTTGGACATTATTATGAATTTAGATTCATGAGTAATTTGTGTAAATAATTTATTATTTGTTATCATTTGTATGTGGAGAAATTCAATAAGGCAATTATTATAATTAAAAATAAGAACAATGAAAGTGAAATAAAATTGCATTTTTTGAATGGGTTTTGAAGAAAAGTAATTGTTCAAAACGTTTTTTAATATTATTTTTCTTGGGAACTGCGAACAGTTTTGTAACAGCTCTCAAATTTACACGAATTTTTCTATAATTAGTTTTTCTTCCACATATAAAGAGAAATAAAAAAAGCTTGCATGTTCTTGAGAAATTTTATTCTACACGAACAGTGTTAAAAGAATATCATAATAATTAATGGAAAGCGTAATTTTATGAGCAATTCAGTACCCTCGCTTCGTGAGGAATTTAAAACTGACACTTTATAAACTGACAAATTACATTGAAAATGTGTCACATTTATTAAACAATATTTGAACAATAATAGTATGTTAAGTTACTTTTAATGAAAATTTAATTAATTTTATTCCTAAATACTGAAGTGAGTACTTTGTATCTTGTAGGTTATGATCGCAAATAAAAATGCTGCTTTTTTTAACTTGTAATATGATTGTTTAAATTTTTTCCAGTATCTTAGAATAATAATGTATACATAAATTTGATTAACAATTCACATTTAGTGGTAATATATAAATTGTGTGTTTCATAGTCATGTATAAATTTAATTAAAGAATTTTTCTAAATAATTTGAAATAAATAATTAAAACATTACAATATAATATAATACATATTAGGGT